>JAJEJO010001033.1:493016-593149 GCA_020662805.1 Glaucomys volans | reverse complement strand
GAGGGAAAAAAATGAAAGCTCATGATTTAGGAGAGGTTTTGAATGTCCTGAAAATTTTCTACAGGAAAGATCTGTGATGAGATCCCACTGGCAATCTTCCTTTATTATTTTGAAGGAGACACAGGCCTGAAGTGACAGCTGGTATTGACTGTCTGAAATGCCATCATTCTAGACGGCACTGAGAACAACTCTATTTGTCACTATTATATCTTGAGTGCTTCCAAGGTGCCAGACATTGTTCTCAGCACTCTGTTTGGGTTAATTCATGTATTTCTCAACAATGCCTACTTAGTAGATACTATTAATATCCCTGTAAAAAAGGAAGCTGGGGCACAAAGCTTAAGTCACTTATCCAGGATCCCACAGTGAATAAACACCACTATGAATCCAGAAACTTTGTTCTAAGCCACTGCTAATAAGGTTGTAGAAAAGATCATTCTTTCTTTTTCCCCGCCTCCAACAGGGTGACCAGGGAATCCCAGGAGACAGAGGTCCACAAGGTGAACGGGGAAAACCAGGCCTAACAGGCATGAAGGGAGCTATAGGTCCTATGGGGCCACCAGGAAACAAGGGATCCATGGGATCCCCTGGCCACCAAGGTCCTCCAGGATCTCCAGGCATCCCTGGCCCTCCGGTAAGTGGTGCTTAGCCCTTTGGGAGCTCCCAGCTTTTATCAACCATGTATGCCATTTATAATGAAAGCAATGATAATGCTTTTTAAAATATGTAAAATACACTTAAGCTGGTCTGTTTTTATTTAAAGCTCTGTGCCAGATCTTCCAAGTCTTATGCATTGCCTCACTTGATCTTCACAACCTATCTGAGAGGAGTGTCTTTCCATTCCACTTTTATAAATAACAAAAACAAAGCCGAGTTGCCCAAGGACAGAGAATCATTAAGTAGGTTGAATCCAGATCTGGCCAACTCCAAACCATGATGTCTGTTTCACATGAGAACTCTATTCTGTTCAATGTCAGAACAACAAATCTGCCTTAAAGTAGAAACCATAGACCAAGAAAGAATGTTTAAAGAAGCCCATATCTTTGTTAATGTCCTCAGGAGGAGTGGTGAGTGGCCAATCAGAGAGAAGTTTAATCTGAAAACATCCATGACAGGAAGAAACAAGGATCCTAGAGTGAAATAGGGGAGTTAAAGACAGCCTCTCCTCAGACTAATACCAAATGCAGCACAAAACTAAGCATTCCCACAATCTTCATAGTGCTTTTTTTTCACCCTAAACTCCACTTGAATAAAATCTGTATAACTTGAACTCTTGGTGGTGTGTCAGTAATTGGTATTAGGTATATCCATTCAAGTGCTTTTGTCCCAGATATAGTGAAAGTAGAATAATCAAATAGGGCATTCTTGGAACTCTTCTGTCCAACAGCAGTCATCAACACATGAACCCATCGCGTCATTTTTATTCTAATTGAGTTACTGGTATAAATAAGCTAGCACCATAGTGTTGAGAAAATCCACAACTTTATTATGACCACATACCCAGGCACAGAGTGGAAACAGGATGGAGGAATTTGCAGTGAAGAATGATGGGCAACCTACCAAGATAGGAACTTTTATAAATTAGGACTCACTGATTATAGAGAAGAGTTGAAGTCGTGCTCCAGTCTGAAAGTCACACTGCATAGTGATTTCCCATGGACCTTCAGAGTCTCTCATCTAACCACATATTCCATTATAGTCTTTGTTCATGGTTGGCAATGGGGATGATTCCCTGTGTCACAATATCTAATCTACATCACATTGTACAGGATATATTTATTGACATAAAATACCTTAAGATAATAAAGAATAATACATTAGAATTCTAATCATTATGAAAAATAACTCCCTTTTAAAATTATCGAGGTTTTACAGCAAAACATACATGCTAGATTCCTTATCAAATGCATGAGAAAGACCATTTGTCAAGCAATGAAAAATTCAACTGATGCCATTTTCCTGTTTTCCTTTACTAGATCTCATAGACATTTTCTATTCAGAAAATAGCTTAATATGTTTAATGCTTATAACATATAAATTATAAAATTGTCATGAAGTGGGCAAAATTCAATGGTTTTTTTCCAGAGATGAAATATTTTAAAGAATAATCCAGCATACTTCAAATTCTCTTCTAGATTCTCTCCTTTAAGAATATTATAATATCCTTAAATATCCAGTTAGATAAGGACTTTGCCTGTGTCAAGGGATTGATTAGGAGTTGAATTGTGATTGAGATAGGAACATCAAGATAATGCTGTTCAGGTTAACTTTATCAAATGAAGTAACAGGAACTTTCCTAACTGTATGAAGCTATGTCTCTTCATTAATAGAAAACATGTTAATATCACTAGGTATCATTCCAATCCACAGCTTTTAAAGCAATTATGCACTTCAGCTTATTTTCAGCATTTGATCAAAATATTTATTGTCCAGTACAGTCAATTGCCAAAAGCATTTTGCTTGATAAATACATCTCTACAAAAGTTTCAAGTGTGCATGCCAACTCAATATTTCTATTCTTAATTCATTTGTGCTAAGCTCTATTTTAATAGACTCATCTTTTTCCTTCTTTAGGCTGATGCAGTTTCATTTGAAGAAATAAAGAAGTACATTAATCAAGAGGTTCAAAGGATTTTCGAAGGTTAGGTTTACTTTATAATATTTCTAAATTTTCACCAATTCTCACCACTATGAAGAATCCCCTGAGCAACATTCTTGAAAGACAACAGCAAACTGTCTCTAACAGGCAGCCCATTTTATGGTGGAGCAGCTCTGACAAAAAATTCTTCCTTGCACTCAGTCAAATTTGCCTCCCTGAAATATCTTGTCATTATACTGGTTTGTAAGGCAACACAGGCAAAGTATCTTCTATTCATATGACAGCTTTGGGGGTGTCATTGAATGTCCCTCATGCTCTTCATTTTCCTTGTCTATGGAGAAAACATGTTATGCTTAGTGCGTAAATAGCCTCATTGCCAGGAATATTTTCATCAAGGCAGATTAGCCTTTTGATCTGGATCAGAGTCAGAACACTATACCTACCAACCACACTCACCTGCCATCTATTTGTATATGGCCCACTAAGCATATATATATTTTTTTTACGTTTTAAAAGTTTTAAAAATCAAAAGAATCATCTCTCATGATATGTGAAAATGACCTGAAATTCAAATTTGTCTCTGTAAATAAGGTGTCACTGGAACATGGCCATGTTTATTCCTTTACATATTTTCTCTGACTTTTTCATACTACAAGGGCAGAATTGAGCAGTGGTGACAGATCATAAAGCCAAGCAAAAAATTAAATATTTACTATCTGGCCCCTTGCAGAGGAAGTTTTATGACCCCTACTCTAGACACTAATTTGGCTCAAGATAGCATTTTTTTTTTCTAAGCAACTATATCATACTGTTAGCATTTTGAGTTTCACAACCCTAGGTCTTACTTATCAACTTTGTTTTTTTTTAATTTCGGTGGTTTCTCTTTGTAGACTGTTTATTTTGAAAAACTAAGTATGTCATCTTATGGTTGTTCATATTAAATTTCAAGTTATTCATGCTCATGCCTTATTCCAACCTGAAGGTATTTCTTGGAACACTTTTGCAGGGCAAGGGGGCTGACCCTCTTAACTGTGTCATATCTAACTTTTATAAGTATGTCATCATTCTAGTTATTAATACAAATGTTGAATTAAAAGGTCGAGAATCAAGGATTAAGCTTTTTTCTAAATGCCATTGGATTCCTTCTGCCCACTTGCAAATCATCTATTGGTCTATTGTTTAGTAGTTCAAATCCACATAGTTATTCTAAAATCCAATGCATTTCTTTGTCTAGTCACAAGGATATCACGTGATTTTGTGAAATGATTTGCTAAAAATCAAGATCACTCAAGATTAATAAAGTAGAAATTATTTGTCTTTTGTGAATAAATCCCCATTGGATCCCCTAGTTACTACTTCCATTGCTGATCATTATAAGCCAAAAGTAGATTGAATTTGGTAAGGAGTAAAATAATAAACCCCAAGTTCATTTTCAATTTTTCTGCTCCAAACTTGGAATCAGCTTTTCTACAATGAGCCCTGATTTTTTAATTGCAATTAGCATTAGAAACTGAAGTCTCATTGTTTGGGTGCACATTATCTTGATTCATAGGAGAACTGGAGATAGAGTAGGGTCACACTGAGACTTTTAGCTGCTTCAGTAGCAGAACAGAAAAAATAAGAGATAGTACAGCATCATAGCAAGATAAAATATCCACCATCTACCACCCAGCTCCACAGCAGGACAAGGGAAAATACACACAGATAAGGGTCAGAAAGTCCCAGAAAACTCTAAGCTCAGATACAATCCTGGACAATAGAAAGTTTTGTGGCCCTTTGCAGACTTCTAGCTTAAATAGATAAGAGGCCTAAAATTGGCAGAGTAGTCCAGCTTTGGAAAAGAATTCACTTCATTTTCAGGCAGATCCCCAGGGTACCATAGCCAGGAACCATCCTGAGAGAAACTTCCTGCCTGAATTTAGACTATTTCGAGGGTCAGATACCTCTACATGTCCCCATCACTGGGACCCCACAGACAGTCCTGCACTGCCCAGCAGGTGGCTGCCTCATGAGCCAGATCTGGCTGGGTGGAGTGACCTGATACAGACCCACAGAGAGGGCTGCACAGTAGAGTAGGGGTGCATTGTGATGCAGAAGACACCACCCACAAGAACTGGGGGACCAGGGAGTCTGCCCTCTGAGACCAGAGCTGTGGCTAATCACATACGGTTTCCTGAGGGTACCTACCAGGAACAACACAGCTGCCTGCACAGTCCCTACCACCCTTCCCCCAATTCTGTACAAAGTGGAGAAAAAAATTGAGTTTCCACTACCTGCCCCCAACACACAGAGCAGTGCTGAGACAGTTTTGATCAACACTACCACAACCTTAGCCCCTGATGCACCCAGCCTAAGAAGGTCCAGAGAAAAACTCCCAGCAATGGCCATGTTCCACCCTCCCTGGCTCCTGTGAGCATCTCAGCTGAGAGGAATGTTACCCAGCCATGACCGAGTCCTGCTCAATCCCTGATGGGCAGTACAGTTGAAAGAAAAGCATCCAGCCATCTCCCACCCGTGGGGTACACAGCCTGAGAAGTTTCACAGCGGAACCTCCCTGGCACCAGCCACATTCTGCTCTTGCTCTCTCCTGCAAGCACCTCAACTGAGAGGAATTTTGTCAAGTGCCAGAAGTGACCCAATCCTGCTCGATCTTTGATATGCACAACTGAAAAAACGCAGGGGAGCAAAGCCGCCAACCACCACCATGTTCCCAGGCACAAATGGCCTGGGGGATCTGAGGTCCTGCTCCTGGGCAGACATGCCCACAGTAGCAGCAGAGAGGCAAAACAACTTTTCCTGCCACTGTACCTATACAGGTCCCCTGCATTGGTCACCCCCATACATTGTCTGAGCATGCACTGCTGACAAGACAGCATGAGCGCCACAGAGAGGGTTCTGTGATTCCTGCCTCTGGTCTTGAAGGACCTAGGCCACACTAGTATCTAAGCAGAGTACACGAACCTCAGGCTCCTCATCACTGCTGGAGCAGCCAATATCAGAGACCCTTTCATATAAAAGGACCAATATCCACAGTGCCTGCGAAAATTCCATCACCTAATGGAGGTCACTACTCCTGTTGCAGGGGTGACCACACATAGTACACCCATACACTCTCTACACCACACCTGCCTGAACTGCTAGAGTATCCTCACTCTTGCATAACCCACAGAAATGTTGTTTCCATTCCACTCCAATACAGTATATGCTATTCTCAGATTCAGTAATCACAGCCAGTGAAGCAACAGGAAGATTACACTGTGCTACTCACAGGGAAATAAACTCAATATTGCATAACAAACTGATACCCCAAGATACATTTGTAGGAGATAGTCACTCATTAAGAAGACCATCTCTCCCCAGGCGCGGTGGCACACGCCTATAATCCCAGCACTTGGGAGGCTGAGGCAGGAGGATCACAAGTTCAAAGACGGCCTCAACAACTTAGCGAGGCCCTAAGCAACTTAGTGAGACCCTGTCTCTAAATAAAACACAAAGTAGGGCTGGGGATGTGGCTCAGTGGTCGAGTGCCCCTGGGTTCAATCCCCAGTACCAAAAAAAAAGAAAAAAGAAGACCCTCTCATAAAAGTGGCATATATCCATTTCATCAGGTGTGCAATGCTCAATATCAAAACACAAGAAATACGGGGGAAAGGGTAATAGGACACCCTAAAGATCATAACTCTCTAGTAACAGATTTCATAGATATCAAAGTGGATGACATGACTGAAAATTAGTTCAAAAGAATGTTTTTTAAAACCTCAATGAGATCCAAGAGAATATAGAGAATTAAAAATTAGACATGCAATTAGAAAGAATGCAGGACATGAGAAATTCAGCAGAGATTTCAAAAAAGAACCCATTATAAATCTTGAAAATGAAGAGCTCTATAAATTTAATAAATTCAACTGGAAGTCTCAACAATAGACTAGATCGAGTGGAAGAAATAATATCAGAGGTTGAAGACAGGTCTTTTGAAATATCACATTCACACTGAAATAAAGGAAATAATGAAAAGAACATACATGGTCTTTGGGACACAATTAAAAGATCAAACATCTACATCATCAGCAGATACAAAAGGGAAAAAATAAAAGATTAAGGGCATAGAAAATCTATTTAATAAAATAATGGCAGAAAGCTTCTCTAATCTTGACAGGCATAGACATCCAAGTACAAGACCCATATAACCCCAAATAGATATGACCAGAAATGATCCTCAACACAACATATCATAGTCAAACTGCAGGACAATCAGGGGCAGTGACACATACCTGTAATCCCATCAACTCAGGAGGCTGAGGCAAGAGGATCACAAATTGGAGGCCAGCCTCAGCAACTTAGTGAGACCCTATCTCAATATAAAAAATAATAAAGGGATGGAGACTCCTCAGAAAACTCAGAATGGTACCACCATTTGACCCAGCTATCCCATTCCTCAGTCTGTACCAAACAAACTTATAATCAGCATATTACAGTGCTGCAGTCGCATAAATGTTTATAGCAGCTCAATTCACAATAGCTAAACTATGGAACCAACCTAGGTACTCTTCAATAGGTAAATGGATAACAAAAATGCTCGCTCTCTCTCACACACACATGGGAATATTACTCAGCCTTAAAGAAGAATGAAATTATAGCTGGTAAATGGATGGAACTGGAGAACATCATGCTAAGTGAAATATGCCAATCCCAAAATACCAAAGCCCAAATGTTTTCTCTGATATGTGAATGCTAATTCCAATAAGGAGAAGGGAGGGCTAGGGAAGAATAGAGTTGCATGAGATTAGGAAGAGGGGAGTGAAGGGAGGGAGGAGGTATGGGGCTAGGAAGGAGAGTAGAATAAATCAGACATTATTACCCTGTGTACATATATAACTATATGATTGATAGGATTCTACATCATGTACAAGAAGAATGAGAAATTATACTCCATTTATATATGATATATCAAAGTGCATTCTACTGTCATGTATAACTAATTAGAACAAATAAAAAATAAATTAAAACAAAAGGGATGAGGTGTAGCTCAGTGGTAAAGCAACCCAGGTTCAATCCCCAGTACGGAAAAATTTTAAAAGTACAAGACGAAGAATTTTTAAATCTGCAACAGTGTCAAGTTACACTTAAAGGTAAACCCATTAGACTAACAGAAGACTTAAGAAGAATCCCTGTAGGCCATGAGGACATATTACTTCAAATGCTGAGAGAAAAATAACTGCCAACAAAGACTACTACATCCAGCAAGGCCTTTTCATTCAGAATTGGATAAATAAAGATCTACCAAGATAAGCAAAAACTAAGGCATTTATGAGCACCAGACTAGCCTTTGTAGATGCCTAAAGGAATCCTAAACTCAGCAGTGAAAGAAAAATAACTACCATTATAATAGCATGTGAAAATGTAAATCCCACAAGAAGAATAGATATGCAATAAGAAATAGAAAAGAATGGAACATTATCCATGTAGTAAACCATCAAATGGCAAAGATGAAAGAGGAAGACTTGAAGAAAAAATATTCAAAACAACCAGAAGAAAATCAACAAAATGAGAGGTTCAAGTCCATACCTTTTATTAATAACTCTGAATGTAGATGGCCTTAATTCTCCAGTTAAAAGATATGGACTGGCTGAATGAATCCAAAGACAAGACCCAACAATATGCTGCCCACAAGAAATTCACATTAGTAAGGAAACACAGACTAAAAGTGAAAGGAAGGAAAATGCTAGTCCAAGCAAATTGAATCTGAAAACAAAGAAGCCATACTTATATCTAACAAAATAGGCTTTAAACAAAGACAGTAAGAAAAGATAATGAGGGTCACTAATGATCAAGGGATTAATCCATCAAGATATAACAACTAAAAACTTTTATACACTGAATAATGGAGCACTTAATTTTGTATATCAAACACTATTAGACCTAAAGGGAGAGATGAGTTCCAATACAATGATAGTTGATGATTTCAGCACCCCATTATGACTAAGGGATCAAAGACCAGGTTAAAAAAAAAACAGTTAAACTACATTATGGATCAAATGGACTTACCAGATATTTACAGAACATTCCACCCAATACCTGCAGAATACACATTCTTTTCATCAGTGCATGCAATTTTCTCTGCAATAGAACAAAGAGACAAAATAATTCTTAAATTTTAATAACTGAAATTATATCCTATATCTTTTCTGACCACAACGGAATAAAAGTAGAAAATCAACACCAAGAGAAACTTTAGAAATTATTCAAATAGATGTATACTGAACAACACACTTTCAAATAGTGGATCATTGAGGAAGTCAGAAGGAAAATTTTAAAATTATTTGAAACAAATAAAAATAAAAACAAAACATACCAAAACCTATAGGAAACTATGAAAGCAGTACTAAGGGGAAGTTCATAATAATGAGTGCCTACATTTAAAAAAATACAAAAATCTAAAACAACCTAATAAAGCATCTCAAGATCTTAGAGGAACAAGAACAATTTATATATGCAAGTAGTAGGAGAAATGATAAAGATCAAGCAGAAATAAATGAAATAGAGTCTAAAAAACTAAAAAATCAATGAAGAGCTGGTTTTTTGAAAGTTAAACTAAATTGACAAACATTTAGCTAGACTAAATAAAGACTCAAATAAAACTAGAGATGTAAAAGGATACATTAAAATTTATACTACAGAAATTTAAAGGATCATTAGGGATAATTTTGAAAAAAATATATATGTTAACAAGTTGGTAATATCTAAAAGAAATGGAGAAATTTCTGGATATACGTGGTCTACCAAAATTGAACAAAGAATATTTTAAAAACTGAACAGACCATTAAAAAGTACTGAGATTGAATTTGTAATAAAAGGTCTCCCAACAAAGAAAATCCCAGGACTGAATGGCTTCACAGCTGGATTTTATGAAACTTAAGCAGCAACTCTGATATTTCTCAAACTATTCTATAGGATTGAAAGGGAGGGGACCCTTCCAAATTCTTTCCATGAGACCAACTTTATTCTGCTACCAAAACCTGACAGACAAAAGAAAAGAGACAAGTATAGACCAATACCCCTGATTAACATAGTTGCAAAAATCCTCAACCAAACACTAGCAAACTGAATTCATCAGGACATCAGAAAGACCATATACCATGATCAAGTTGGTTTCATTCCAGGGCTACAAGAATGGTTTGACATATGCAAAACAAGCCCAGTATAGCACATAAATACAAGGACAAAAGTCACATGATCATCTCTGTAGAAATAGTCTTTGATAAAATTCAACATCCCTTTATGATACAAGCTCTGAACAAATTAGGTATAAAGGATCATACCTCAACATAATAAAGGTTATATATAACAAACCCATATCCAACATCATACTGAATGGGGTAGAACTGAAAGAATTTCCTCTGAGATCAGGAGCAAGACAAAGTGTCCATTCTTGCCACTCTTATTCAATATGGTACTAGAAAGTTTAGCCAGAGCAAATAGACAAAAGAAAGAAATAAAAGGCATACAAATAGGAAAGTCAGTCAAATTTTATCTGATATGATTCCACACATAGAAAACCCCAAAGTCAAAATACTATTAGAACTGATAACAAATTAAAGCAGTAGGATACAAAAATCAGCAGCTTTTTTCTTTTCTTTTTTTTTTATACCAATAATGCAGTTTCTAGAAATAAACAAGAAAAGCAATCCCACTCACAATCGCCACAAAATAAAATATCTAAGAGTAAACTTAGGAAGTAAAAGAACTCTATGTTGAAAATTACAAAAATAATTGAAAGGTGAAAAGAATCCCCCATTCCTATTTCTTGATTTGGAAGAATTAAAATGTTAAAATATCCATAACATCCAAAGGTCTACAGATTCAAAGCAAGCATTATCAAAATACTAATGACATTTTTCAAAGAGAATTCTTCAAAAACAAGTCTCGATTCATATGGATGCACAAAAGGTTCCAAATAACCAAAGCAATCTTGAGCAAAACTAGCAAAGCTAGATTTATCATAAAACCTGATTTCAAGATATACTACAAATGGATTTCCAGTTTTCCCAGCACCATTTGTTGAAGAGGCTGTCTTTTCTCCATTGCATGTTTTTGCCTCCTTTGTCAAGTATGAGATACCTGTATTTATGCAGGTTTATCTCTGTGTCCTCTATTCTGTACCATTGATCTACCTGTCTATTTTGGTACCAATACCATGCTGTTTTTGTTACTATTGCTCTGTAGTATAGTTGAAGGTCTGGTATTGTGAAACCCCCTGCTTCGCTCTTCTTGCTAAGGATTGCTTTAACAATTCTGGGTCTCTTATTCCTCCAAATGAATTTCATGATTGCTTGCTCTATTTCTATGAGGTCCGTCATTGGGATTTTAATTGGAATTGCATTGAATTTGTATAGCATTTTTGGAAGTATGGCCATTTTGACAATATTAATTCTGCCTATCCAAGAACATGGGAGATCTTTCCATCTTCTCAGATGCTCTTTAACTTCTTTCTTTCGCGTTCTGTAGTTCTCAGTGTAGAGGTCTTTCACATCTTTTGTTAGATTGATTCCCAAGTATTTTATTTTTTTTGAGATTAATGTGAATGGGGTAGTTTTCCTAATTTCTCTCTCAGAGGATGTATCACTTACGAATAAAAATGCATTATATTTATGAGCATTAATTTTATATCCTGCTACTTTACTGAATTCATTAATGAGTTCCAGAAGTTTTCTGGTGGAATTCTTAGGATCTTCTAAATAGAGAATCATGTCATCTGCAAATAGGGATAGTTTGATCTCTTCTTTACCTATTCGTATTCCTCTAATTTCTTTGGTCTGTCTAATTGCTCTGGCTAGAGTTTCAAGAACAATGTTGAATAATAGTGGCGAAAGAGGGCATCCCTGCCTTGTTCCAGTTCTCAGGGGGAATGCTTTCAATTTTTCTCCATTTAGAATGATGTTAGCTGTGGGCTTAGCAAAGATAGCCTTTACAATGTTAAGGAATGTCCCCACTATCCCTATTTTTTCTAGTGTTTTGAGCATGAATGGGTGCTGTATTTTATCAAATGCTTTCTCTGCATCTATTGAAATAATCATGTGGTTCTTGGAAATCCATATGCAGCAAAATGAAACTAAACCCATATCTCTCACCCTGTACAAAACTCAACTCAAAGTGGATCAAGGACCTAGAAATCAGACCAGAGACTCTGCACCTAATAGAAGAGAAAATAGGTCCAAATTTTCATCATGTTGGCCTAGGACCAGATTTCCTTAACATGACTCCCAAAGCGCAAGAAATAAAAGCACAAATCAATGATTGGGATAGAGTCAAACTAAAAAGCTTTTTCTCAGCAAAGGAAACAATCAGCAATGTGAAGAGAGAGCCTTCAGAGTGGGAGAAGATCTTTGCTACACACACTTCAGATAGAGCACTAATCTCCAAAATCTACCAAGTACTCAAAAATCTTTACACCAAGAACACTAATAACCCAGTCAATAAATGGGCCAAGGAAATGAACAGACACTTTACAGAGGAAGATCTACAAGCAATCAACAGATTTATGAAAAAATGTTCAACATCCCTCGTTATAAGAGAAATGCAAATCAAAACCACCTTAAGATTTCATCTTACCCCAATTAGAATGTCTTTTATCAAGGACACAGGCAACAACAGGTGTTGGCGAGGATGTGGGGAAAAGGGTACACTCATACATTGCTGGTGGGAGTGCAAGTTGGTGCAGCCACTCTGGAAAGCAGTGTGGAGATTCCTTAGAAAACTTGGAATGGATCCACCATTTGACCCTGCTATCCCACTCCTTGGCCTATACCCAAAGGACGTAAAATCAGATTACTACAGTGATGCAGCCACATCAATGTTCATAGCTGCTCAATTCACAATAGCTAGATTGTGGAACCAACCTAGATGCCCTTCAGTAGATGAATGGCTAAAGAAACTGTGGTATATATACACAATGGAATATTCTCAGCCATAAAGAAGAATAAAATTATGGCATTTGTAGGTAAATGGATGATGTTGGAGACTGTTATGCTAAGTGAGATCAGCCAATCCCAAAAATCCAAAGGCCGGATGGTCTCACTGATAAATGAATGATGATGCATAATGCGGGGGGGGAAGGGTGGCAAGAATGGAGGAAGGATAGATAGCATAGAGGGAAGGGAGGGGTGGGGGTGGGGTGGGGGGTAAAAATAATAACAGAATGTGTGACAGATACCATTGCCCTGTGTACATGTATGAACGCACAGATGGTGTGACTCTACTTTGTGAACAACCTTTGAAACAAGAGCTGTATATTCCATTTGTGTTCAATGAATCAATAAGTAAATAAAAAAAAGAAAAAAAAAGAAAAAAAAATGATTGAATAGAGAGTAAAGTAAAAAAAAAAAAAAAAAAACAAGATATACTACAAACCCATAGTAACAATAACAAAAAACACCAGCCTGGTATTGTCATTAAAAACAGACACATAGACCATGGAAAATAATAGAGAATATAGAAATCTATGCATTGACAGCCAACTGAGTCTTGACAAAGGTGCTAAAAAGTACATTTTTTCAGTACTGGGGAAAAGAAACAGCCTGTTTGGGAAAACTGGATAGCCACATTCTAAAGACTGAAGCGTGACCCCTGCCTCTCACTCCATACAAAAATCAACTTGAAATGTAAGATCTGAAACTACTAAAGAGAAGCATAAGGGAAACATTTCAAGATATTGGTACAGATAACAAGTTTCTGATAGAATTCCAAAAGCACAGGAAACAGGAGCAAAAAAATTGGCAGATGCAGTTACAGCAAACTAAAAATCTTCTGCAAGGAAATAACAGAGTGAAGGGAACCTATGGAATGGGAGAAAATATCTGCCAGCTAGTCATCTGACAGAGGGTTAATATCTAGGATATATAAAGAATTTTAAAACTTACTCAAGTAATCAATTTTAAAATGAGTAAATTACATGAACAGTTACTTCTCAAAAGAAATAAAAATGGCCAATAAACTTGAAAAAATGCCCAATCATTAACCATCAGGGAAATGCAATCGAAACTACAAAGACATATTTTACCCCAGTTAGAATAGCTATTATCAAAAACAAAAGAGGTGCTGGTGGAGAATATGGAGCAAAAGGAACACTTTTATACTGCTGGTGGGAGTATAAATTAGCAAAGTCATTAGGGAAAATAGTATGGAGGTTCCTAAAAAGCTAAAAATATAACTACCATATGATCTGGCTAGTTCACTCCAGAGTATATATCCAAAGGAAATAAAGTCAGCATACAAAAGAGATACCTGCACACCCATGTTTATTGGGGCCTTCAAGAGTTAAGAAATGGAACCAGCTAAGGCATCCATCACAACTGAATGGATAAGTATGAATATCACATATGCAATCGCATTGCATATGTGTATATGCAATGGAGCCATGAAGAATAAAATTCTATCATTTGTAGAAAAATGGATAGAACTGGAGGACATTATATTAAAATAAGGCAGACACAGAAAAACAAGTCACAAGCTTTCCTCTCTCTCTCTCCCTCCTCCACCCTCAGACTTAAAAAAAAAAAAACAAGAGTAGAAGAGGGATTCCTAGGAAATTGTAAAAGGGACAGATGAGAGGGTTAAGGACAGATGAATATGATCAATTCAGACTGCATTCACACCTTTAGTGGACCTCCACCATGAAAGGATAATGCCAGCAAATTATGTTTTGGAATTGCAACCCAAGTTTCTCCTTTCACTCCTTATTTCCTTGGGCTCTAGTATCATTAATTATCTTTTATCTCAGGAAACTTTGATGTTGAACTTCCATTTCTTAAAAGCCTTTAGACAAAGTCTTACTTAATAGCTCAGTATTAATTCAACTTTTTGAAGGCTGATTAAGAATGTCAGAAAATATAACCAAGCAATATAAAAAAATGGTGTGTGGAGATATGGGAGGTGTTCATTTTTTAAGTCCAGCAGACACTGGACAGAAGCATGGGCTCTGGCAGCCTGTCTTGTAGCACAGAAGACACTGACACTTTTCCTGGAGAAGGCCCATGCTGCCACTCTCAAGCCATTCTGTAGTTACTTCTATTGATGGCTGTTGGTCTCCTGAGAAGGGAGGTCAGGAGAACTGAGTCACTCTTCATCTCTCCCAGGCAGGCTCACCAGCTTGCACTTTCTGAGTGGTGACTCCTCTAAGTCTGCATCCTTTGCCTGAGTGCCTGCCCCTTCTTCTAAGTTACGCCCTACATGGAAGCTGACAGGTGCTGAGCCTTCCCTCCCCGCTGGCTTTGTCCCCATTCTTCCTCCTGCCTCTCAGTCTGTTACAACCTGCTAGGTCCAAGTGAGTGGCTGCACACCCTCCCCTGCCCCAAGAGCCACTGCTCCATCAGAAGCCACAGATGTCTAAGCTTCATGACAATATTCCAAAGAGAACCTAAAGGAAATGTTTTTCTCTCGAAACTCCAAGATCTGAGGCTCTATATGATATTCCTCTTTTTATCTCTCTTGATACCAGTTCAGCAAAATTGTCTTCTCCCAAACAAAATTATACCTGAAACCCAGAATTTAGTTATTTAGCACTTAAGTTAATTTGTCCCAAGATCATTTCAATTCAGTCCATTTGATTTTCCACTTAGAAGTCACCTTTTCCATGGCTTCTGAACACCATTTACAAAAAAGAAAAAAAGAAAAACTCCATTTTCACAAATCAGTGCTCCAAGGTCACAGTCCCTTTTCAGAAAGCTTTCTCTTTAAAAGCAAAGATTAATTTTCACATATTAAAACAGTTACAGTTAAGTAGCACAGTAAAGTGCTACAGTTCAGTAGTGCCCATCCACCTCCCTTTCTCTTAGCAATTTCACAAAAGACAGTGTGAATGACAGCTCATACTTAGCTCTATCTATGCATGCCTGCAATCCACAGCCTTGGGAGCAATTATCTCTGCTCAGCAGGGCCTGAGGGAGTCCTCAGGAGATCCTGCTGTCTTTCTTTATTATCCAGGTGCCCATATGGGACCCTCTATAGAAACCCTATGCCAGGACCCAAAACATGGGACTTTTCAAATGCCTTTGACCCCTTGGATTAAACAATTACAGATCTCACACTTAGGCCTATTTTCCAGGCCACTAAACCCTCTTTCAGTTTCCTAATGCCTCTTCCCAAACCTAATCATGAAGGGAGGTATCTTTTCACTAGGCCCAAGGCTAGGTTCCAGTTGGATAACACTCACACATACATCCACTCCAAAGTTAGATTAAATTCCCAATTTGATTGGCCAACAGGTCAAGGTCTTTTGCCAGCAAGGCAACCACACAGGACAGGAACCGTGCCATCCATGTGTCAGCATCTTTTGGCTATGAGAACTTTGCAGCTGCCAATGATGCTGCCCACATCATATACTTCTCAGATCTGCTCTTAGCAGATCTGCTCTTAATTCTTGATAAGACACCATCCTAGTCTACTTGGGAATTTATATCAACATTCAGTAATAATTTACAGACCTATGCAAGAATGTGTGCAAACATCTGGCCCTTTTCATTCTTTAGACATACCCGAGGTTCACAAGGTCACAGCTGCAACTGGGAGAAAGGAAGGTTAGGACTTTGTCTTTGTACAATGATGTTTCCAGATTTCCAGCATTCAAGAAATCCCTTATGTTTTCTCCATTTTCATACATACATTTCACATACATACATATGAATATGTGTGCATATATATCATCCTGTTACTTCAGGGTTGTAACATCTGTCCTCTGTATATACATATTTATATATATACATATCAGAGATATATAGTTTTAAAAACATTTTCCACAACATAGTATGTTTCTTCTAACTCATTGCTTCCTGGTTTGGAGGGACTCTGACATTCAATTGATAGAATTTCCTCAACGACCAATAAACCTTGAGTGTCTGTTATACCTAAGAGTGGGTGCAAAAAAATTGATTGAAAGTTGTAAGTGAACAGCAGGGCTTCACTGTAGGGTCGCTAGCTGTGCTTTTAAGTTAGGGACCTCAATTTCAGTATCTAAGACTCTCAGAGGTCAGATTCCTCAATGGAGACACTTCCATTTCCTACATGGTTACCAGCTCTGCAGGAAGCATGTAAATGTACACTTAGTTTCTTTTCTTTGATATGGAATCCAGAGTCTCAGTGGCATCTGGGGTCCTAGTGCAGAGATGGTTTGTTGGCTCTTTTCAGATAATAAACCTTCAGGCTTTAGCTGGGGGCTAGGGAAGGGCAACTGCCCAACCATTTAGAGTAGAAAATGGAGTTTTAAGACTTGAAAAAAACAAACTTTCAACCAATTCTCCTTTACCCTCACTTCCTGAGGAACTTATACTGCCAATTCCTGGGCCTCTTAAGGATTTTGTGGCTTCAATCAGGTTGTTTTTCAACTTTCAGTATAAAGATTCAGTTTGAATCTAAGCTACATATCACACAGTCATCAAATTCTCAGCTCCCAAAATTTTGTTGCTATTGTCTCCTTTCATATTCTCCCTGTTCTTGTATTTATGCCTGTAAAAGTATCTTAGCACTGTTTTTCAGGTATTCAGGACATAAAAAAAAATACGTGTTCAATCCACCATCTGTACCCATAATAACATTTCAAAGCAACATGCTAACAAAGGGGCAAAGAAGTGCACCAAAAATAAATGTAGTAACCTTTGGGAATGATGAACCACAAAATAAATGTGAATCCATATGATACTGTTGAATTAGCAGTTACAATGAAACTAAAAAATTAGATACCATAGGAAATTACTCTTCTGATACTTCTTCCCCTTAGGAGAAAACTATGTATAATTTTGGTTTCCACATTTAAGAGACATATGGGAAAACCCTGGAAAAATGAAACCAAGAAGTGACTTACAAGATTATTAAGCCTATAAATAAAAGTTATTTAACCTTAAGACTAAGAAGTAACAATATTATCAGGTATATGACTGATTTCCCAAGGGAAATATTCCATAACTACAATTTGCATAATGGAGTAAGAAAAGAAAGTAAGTTGAAGTTTTACTAAGAAAATGGGTAATTAAACATTTGGGCATTAGGAAAAAAAGATAAATTTCAAAGAGTCACAAATTCCCTCTGTGAAACAGAAGATGGGCATGGACCAGAAGACATCTAAATGTCTCTTCCTACTCTGAATAATGTAATTTATGATCATATTAATGTCTTTTTCCAAGGAAGCCAAGCCACTGGTGTGTTTGTTAGACTGCTGTGGTTCTGCCCTGGCAGATGGAATGCGTGTGTTTGGTTTATGTACACCTCTAATCTAAACTCTTTAATTTCCTGCCTCATTAGAAAGTATAGCCAAAAACAGTTTAATTGACTTAAGATCCCTGAAAACAGAGGAAAAGCAATTAAGATAACAGGATTTTACAATTCATTTAGATGCTCAGAAACATATTATTTTAAATTATAGAGCATTAGGGTAGGGTTCAAAAGAGGCAATTAGCCTTATGCTAAATGACTATTTCTGAAAGTATCTTAAAGCCAGATAATTTACAGCTAGGTTTAAATTGTTTTGCAAAAATATTAAAAACCACCCAAAGCAAAATACTTGTAAATTCAATTTATACATTAAAGAGGAAAAATTAGTACTGTGAATATTTGTGTTTAGACATTTCAAATAAAGACATTTCAAATAAAAATATAGTCAAACACATACATTAAGTGCAAAGCAATACTATGCAGTTCAAAATGTGAACACTGAAATTCATGCTATAAAAAGCAATTTATAATATATGATTAATTTACATTCAATATGATTTGTAACACTATAATTGCATGTCAATTACATGTTTGTTTCATCTATTAATTTACTGGAATGAAATATATTAACAGCAATGAAATATCTCAGGCAGATAGTCACATAATAAACGCTTTATGAGAAGGCAAATGATTTAATGTTATTCCTTGGGATGAGAACTCTCAGATCCACATTATCTTGCAGTCATCATTAAATCTGTGATGTTTCCATTCTCCTTACTTTGTGACTGAGGATGTGAATGTAGTACCCTCTGATCATACGGCTAATGTTCAACATCTGTGGGGATTTTCCCCTTAATTCTCGATGAATTTTTTTTTACTTTCTTAAATAGTTTAAAGCCTACATTGTTTCTGATTTTTTTTTTATTGAAAGCCCATAGGAAAGCAAGTTTTACTCCAAAATAATTTATCAAATTTGTAAAACATACATATCCAAGTGAAACATACCTTTGCAGTTCAACTTTGTAAATGAACTAAAATGAGTGAGAAGACTGGAGAGAATTGAAGTAATTTCTTACAAGGTTTGCATGGTCTGGCCTATGTGTTTTCTACCCAATAACTATAGTTTCTAGTATGTCGCCATCATTTGGTCTTTATTTAGAAAAAAAAGAAAATACTAACTTCGTCTGTAAGAAACTCTTCTGGAAGATTTATCTGAAGGAAACACAGGCTGATGTTTGTACATATAATATCTTATGATACTCCATATATTCTTGAAAAATTGTGTCTACACTTTACAAATGAAATCATTTGAATTATTGAGAGATTTTGCTTTTTAAAGATACTATGTGAAAAGAAATTTCGTTAATATTTATCAAGACAAGGCTATGCCCTCCTCCAGTTTTCTGTCTTAAAGCTAGTTATCCATAAATTAGCTTGGATAAATGTATATGTATATATCCAAGCTTATATTCATGTGTATAACATGCATATATGGTGATATATACAAATGTTTAAATAAATATCCCAGTGATAGATTGTACTTATAATAGACCTTAACTGAATTAATGATTTTACCAAAATTAATTCCAAATAGGAGGAAAATATTGAATATGCTTGTAAGGTAAAAATTTAACTGAATAATGGTCTATGTGGGATTAATAATGAAGAATTCAATAATGATGTAATTCTAAAGTGACTATTCAAAAAAGTAAATGAGAATGAATATCTTATAATTAACAGATTTCTTATCTATCAGACTACTCCTAACCTGTTAAAGATCAGCAAATAATCTTTATAGTACATGAGCTTATAAAAACAGACAATAGTTCTTAATTAAATGATCATCTCTTTATGATTCCAGAAGAGCACTTGATCAGAAAGTACAAAATCTGTAACACAAAGTCCTGCTTAGAATATTTAGCAAATTTAGTTTATATATCTTGTTTAGAAATTTAAATTGAAAATTCTTACATTTTTGTATTTACATTTCCTTATGCTTTATTTTCCATATCCTTTAAATTTCTAAACATTTGAAGTTGGTAGGAATATACCAACTTCCTACAATGTATGCTTTCATCTAAAGCCCTATGACTAATAACTGAGTATTGATAGTTGCCACTCAGGGTGCCCACAGTAAAGGTGCATTCACCAGCAATGGCCAAGCTGGCCTTGAGGAGCCACCTTGAGTGCTTTCTTTCCACCTGAATTCCTTCTCCACGATCTAGGCTCTAGGCAGTTTGGTGAATAAAGAACAATGTCACATTCCTTGAGAAATCATCATTGCTTATTTTGAAAGTATTTAACTCACAAAAGGTTTTTGTATATTTAATCAACATTTTTAAATGTCCTGAATAATGTCAGTTTCTCATAACTTGTGTGTTCTTAGCTTCAGTGTTTTCTTCAGGTTCACAGAAATGTACAAAAGCATTTTGTTGTTTTCATTGTGTCTACAGCTAAAATTCAGAGAGAGGATGCCCATTTGTACAAATGCCAATTTTTACCCCCTTTGGCCAAATTAAAAATCCTACTAAAACCCTGATTGAAGCCGGGTGCAGTGGCGCATGCCTGTAATCCCAGTACTTGGGAGGCTGAGGCAGGAGGATCACGAGTTCAAAGCCAGCCTCAGAAACTTAGCGAGGCCCTAAGCAACTCAGTGAGACCCTGTCTCTAAATAAAATACAAAATAGGACTGGGGATGTGGCACAGTGGTGGAGTGCCCCTGGGTTCAATCCCCAGTACCAAAAAATAAAAATAAAAAAAAAAATAAATAAAACCCTGATTGAATAAGAGTTCACTAACTAGAAATCTAACTGGAAGTGAATAATAAGGGTATCTAAGAAAATGTCTTCTTTAAATAGTAAATTAGTTATTGACAAAGTACAATATTTGCCCATTATGCAATCAGTGAATATGGGGCTAATGGCAATATTTTCAATAAACAAAGCTCTTTACTCTTAATGCAGTTTTGTTCAAGGATAACAGTGGTCATACACTGTATGAGTTGCCTGTCGCTGCAGAAGATGACATCTACTGACATCAGCTGCTTACGATAATAAGCATTCATAAGATTCCATCTTCCTAGCGTTGCTTAGCTGTGTCATTCTAGCTCCAAATCTATGATGAAGGAGCAGTAAGGATGTCATTCAGGGCTACAGCCTTTTGAAGGCTTGATTGGGGATGATCTACCTTCAAATGCATACAGGTGACTGTAGACAGGTAACATCCGTTCCTCCCCACGTGGGACTTCTTGAGTGATCTTACTACATGGCAGCTGGCTTCCTCAGCAAGTGGGAAGTCATGATATTTCTCAAGTTACGTATTATCAGTTCTGGTTTTTTCTATTCATAAGAAAATTCAGCCCTCACTCCCAACTTTGGGAGTGTCAAAGAATCTGTGAACTTATTTTAAATCACCACACATTTACAACATTGTTGCAAAGTGCTTTAAAGTTATTAAAACCATTTTGTAATGGGAACCTAGATTCCCTCCGCAAGTCATAACCAGAAGTTAATTAGATTTCAGACTAGTGTTCTATCCACTAGTCTCCATCTCAGGAGCCCTCAAAATTCAGAGCCTCTGAGCAACACAACTGTTCTTTTATATTCAAGCAACTTTGTGTAATTGATTTTGTTAGCAGTCAGAAATCAGATGTGCTTAAATTTGAAATTGAATTCTAAATTTCCATGTAAAATCTTTTGAAAAAAATTGACAAATATTTCATACTATTTTTTTCTTTCATAAATGAAGAGAGGATGGCTGTGTTTCTATCCCAGCTCAAGCTGCCAGCAGCAATGTTGGCTGCTCAAGCCCATGGAAGGCCTGGTCCACCCGGAAAGGACGGATTACCTGGGCCACCAGGAGATCCTGGACCCCAAGGTAAGTCCTCAAGTATAATATTTGTTTACCAATTTTTAACCCCCAGTGTTTATAAGATGCTAATTACAGTTAATATACAAAATATATAGAATAGCTGATTAATATTTGACTTTTCAAAAGTAAATACTACTTCAAATTTAATCACCTACTATTCTAATTGCATTTTAAAATATTTAGTGCACCAATAACAGCAATGTGCACTTTCATATCATTATCAACAAATCTTATGGTTGTTTATACCTCCTTTTAGCTCTAAGTTGCATAAGACTCATTTGAATCTTAAGGAAGCAGAGTCTTAGAAGATTCTACTACAAAGAGTCTCCTCGGTCCAAAATTTGGGGAAATTTTAGAAGCCTTCTGATGTAGTAGAGCTTGTAGATAGCAACTCTTGAATTTTAAAGCACACCCAATAATTTCTAAAGTCATTAAAACCACACTTAAATTAGAAAAAAAAAATTGTTCCATTGATGACAACTTGGTAAGAGACATGATCTTAAATTTGGCTTGACTAAATGATTCTGATAAGGTTATATTGCAGAATATGGTTGGCAGTCAGCAAAGTGGTCAAATAGGCCTCGGTTTATAAGAGACACAAATTTGGATAAGGAAATACCAAATTCAGTGAGTATATACCACAAAAGGCAAGACCAGAGAAACTGAAGGGATAGCTATTTACCCCACAACATTATTCTTAGGGATTCTGGGGGCAGGTCACCATGGTCAATTTGAATTAAATTCTCTAGAATCCATTTGTAGGCACCATCTACTCAAAATGAGCCCCAGCAGGCTCCACTTAGTGACATGACATTCCCTATTCCAGTTACACACAGAGATGAGTAGACATAAAGAAAAGCAGACACCAGTGAAATGGTTTCCAGATTTAGCAGAACTATCCTGCCAGCCCCAAGCATAGACCTACCCTAGCAACCCTGCCTAGCAAAGAGGCAGGACCCCATACACCAGTGAACCAGTTCTTAGATTCTGGGTGAAGTCCTGAAACTATTCCCACTCCCATAGTAGGGCTCTGTAAGCCAGATGGAGGGAAAAAAGTTTTCAGTGGTACACCCCTAGGTGACTCCAGATTGCATCCCTCAACTCACCAGAGACAACTCCTCTCTTCCACAGCAAGTGGCATTTGGAGGCTGCCCTGGGCAGCAGAACTGGAAAGCAGTAGGAAAGTCCCCAAAGCAAGAGGCCATGGCAGCTGTGGGAGACTTACCCAGGAGATTTTCCCTCTGAGATTGACTGGAGCCCCTGCTCCTGGCTGGCTGCCAAATTTGTTAGTGGAAAGTGTGGGTCTGCTTACCCCAGAGTGGAAATTCCTTAGTCATCTAGGAGCACGGCAGTGATAGAGAAAGTCCTTTTACTAAGCAAAGCTAGCTGACTAGGAGATGGAGGGCCATCTTGCCCCAAAGCTGATTTAGGGGCAGTTACAGGAGATGGTTCATCACAGACTGGTAGGCACCTTCTCACAGGTGGAGGTTTGTGACCAAATGACACCCATCTGATCCTAACTGCCTCCTCACAAGATGCTGTTCAGATCTGCAAAGATCACTATTTCCGGCTATTCTTGTCACTCGGTTGCCTCAGGCCCTTTACCAATCACCAAACTCCTAATGAAAGAAAATATACTTCATCTGATTATTTTGCAAGACAAGTGTCAGGTGAGCTTAATAGGGAGTTGAACACAAGATCTGGTCTCAAGGCTCAGCTTTACGATCACTCTAGTTTTCTTGTTCTACAGGCATATACTTCCTTTCTCTGAGATCATAGGGATGTTTGACAAATTGTTAGAGGAAAAAGGAAAGTGTGGAATCAGAGCTAGCCTTCTGTGTGTCCACTATTCGTGGGTGGGTAATTATTATCTTTCACCTGTTGGGTCTGTTTTGAAGTCAGAGTATATGTGAACTGGAATGAAGATCTCGAAAGCCCAACTGAAGATGCCTCAGATCACATGAAGCGCAAGCAGTATTAATAACAATAGAAGAAAAACTTTGGACAGATCCGTCAAACATTGGTGATCTAAGAGGACAGGAAGAATGGAAAACTGGCTGAGAGGGGAAACAGCTTTGGAACTGGAGTCACCTATTTTATACAAACACGGTTCCTGAAATCCACCCAAGTGTTGGGAAGACCCATCAATCAGTCAATTCCAAGTCAACAGTATTAGTGATATTTTTGGAAACAAGACTTCTATTCATTACTCCACTTGCCCTCCCTTTTGCAAGGGATTTCTATGCTACTCTGCCTATGAGACACTATAAACTACTTCGATTTTTCGTAGGGCTTTGGATGCAATTCTTAAATTTTAAAGATTTACCATATGATTTCCAATTTTTTAAAACCAAGGTTTACCAAAATTGACCAAACTTTGTCCTACCATGGTGTTTCTGACAATAGACACGTCTCTTCTACAACTTACTAGTTGTCTCCTCAACCTTTTATTCATTTGTAAATTTTCAGCAATGCTGCAGAAAAAAATTGTGAAGAAAAATGAGATTCATTTTTATAGAAGTTTACCTTTAGTTAATGCCATACTGATAATCCCATCTAAAGGCACAGAGAAATCTTACTGGCAAAAATAAAAAGGGAATATGAAGAACAAGAAGAAAGAAAACAAGGTTTCTTGCTGTTTGATTTCTGGTACCTCTGCAGGAAGGCATAAGAAACTGTAGGGTTTTTCTTCAGTGGATAAATAAGTATGAAGTGCTCAGAAGATGAAGCCATGCTTATGACTTCAAAGCTTTGTTCTGTTAGATTTAAAAATTTTTCTTGAAAAAGAAACCAAAAAAAAAAAATGCACGTGAATCCACTTCCTTAGTGACCATGCGAACCTCCAATGCTGTTGTCTGGATGGTCCTCTTCATCCTGATACAGCACAATTGAATTTGAGGAAGGGTCAAAGTAAGAAACGCAGCACAGAAAGAAGAAGGAAGTGGGGCTTCTATGTGTGTTCTGCCCACTCGTGAATTCTATTTGATGGTGGCTTTTGTGAATTTTCTAAAAGACATATGGTTCTGTCAGTGGTTGTAAGGAAAGAAAATTGTCATTTAAAATTAAGTGGTTTGTTCTGAAACATGTACAATGGAGTCCATTATTTATTTCTTATGTTTAGGGAAAGGAAAACATGTTAAGGGGCCTCATAAAGTTTCCTATGCTTATTCTTGAAGCAGGAGACAGTAGAAAGCAATGAGAAAAGCAGTGTGTGACAAATAGAAGTATGCAATCCTGGTTGAAAAAGGGAGGTATGCTCCTACTGAGACTCTGATAATGAAATCCTGTGCGTCTCCTCTCAGCACCTTGATCTTCTTAAGGAATAAGAGCATTAGCTTTCCAAGTTGGGTCACCATTTTGCATATTTTTTCTATACTCTCAAAGGGGTAATTGTTGCTGTCTTTTTCAATTCAAAAGCATTTGCACAGAGTTTTATGTTAGCCATTCTGTTGGGGTCTGAATATTGCCTTCTCACTGTGCCTTGAAAGGAGAACTTGCCCTGGTGTTCACACCTCAGGTGGGCAGCACCTGGGGTATGATGGCTGGTGCTTCAACAGGTGAGTGAGAATGTGCTGCATCAGAATCAGAGAGGTTCTGAGAAGCATGATCCAGCCAGGTTCTTCTCTACAAGCAGAAGAGGCAAATTCTCCTAACATTTACTTTCTTGGATGAGTTTTTTGAGAAATAACTTTACTTAAACTCCTTTTAAAACACAACTGCTCAGTTGATTATCCATTGCTATGAAAACATTGAGGAATAAATACCACATTTGAAAGTCATATTTCCTTCAGAAAGAACCCCACATTATAGGGTTACTAGGGGGAAAAGACTCATCCATTCCAAGTGCCCTCCATCATTTTTAAAGGGATATTATGGGAGTGGTTGTTCTTATTTTTGAACTTTCAAAAGTTAGCTATTATTGGCTCATAAATAAAGGAAAACCTGTTATTTGGAATCCAGTGGCCTATAGGATAGTTTATGTGACTAGCATAGATTTGACCTTTCAATTCTGTTAGCAGCAATGCCTTTTGTGAGTGTGGGCAGAATGATTGAGGGGGCACTGCCAACAATTAGTAGACCAGAACCAGGGAAGCTAAACAACTTGCAAGGCATGAGGCACCCTGCCACATGAAGAATTGTTCCTCCAAAATGCCAATGGTATCCTTTTTCTGGCCTCCTTTGTCCAATATTCATGCAGATGCACAGATATGTAATTTTAAAAGTAAATCTCTGGAGTTAAAACTGAAATCTCCCTACTGGTAATAATTACAGTCTACCTCCTAAAAAATTTCAAGCACCATGTTTCACCAATGGCCAGTACCTCTACAGTCTTTAGGATGCTGCTCTTCTGTTTCTGCCTTCCTACATAAGCTGCAGTGGTGTCACACTGTCATACTGTGTACTTACTATCTATGGAAGTAGAGGTCTGCTGCACATGGATCTACCTCTTCCAAAGTTAAAGAGAGGCCTACCCTAAAGAAGTGAAAAGTTAAATCATAGAAAAGGAGAAAATGTAATGACTTTGCTAGCACTCCTGACAGTTTGTTATGAAGCAATTATAAAATAAGATCCTATGGCAATATAGCAGTTTGGAACCTTAATAGGAAATTCAAGAGTAGAAAGTACTACTGTGCTTGTGCAATTCAATGGCTTAATCTGTTACTAACAGGTAGTTATTAACCTAATGAACTGAGAAATATGCACAAATAAATTGTTACATTTGACAGGAGGAGGGTAAATGTGACCTTATACAAATTATCATTTTTTGTTTTAGGATACTCATAGTCACTGTAATCCATGTGGAATAATCCATGTGTATTTTTGTGTTATATTAAAATCAGAAAATTGAATTGAAACTAAATTGGTTTGTTTAGGTTTGAAAAATAGGTAGTTTTTTTGTTTTTAGTTGCAGATATATTTTTCATTTGAAATTGGGTCATAGTCTTGTTAATCCTCTTTTTAATCAAAAATTCATATTTTTTTCTTATTTTTCTTTCTTCCTCTTTTTTTAGCCTATTAAGTGCTTATTGATATAGTTTGACAATCCTTATGTGATAATAAGACCTAGATTGAACTATTAAATAAACCTCAGGTAATAAATGTTATTTTACTCCATAAATGCTTAAATAATAGATTTGGAATGGTGCTTTCAAGTGGCCCTAAGTTCACTTATGGTTCACATATGTTAAATGAAAGCCACTTAAATACTGGAACTGTTTTAAATTTGAAAATTTGAATATGTATCAACTTAGGATATTGTGTCATATGTTCAAGCCTCTGTTCTTTATAGGATCTAGGATTGTATTGATCATCTTTAACATTGTTTTCAGATATGAATGTGTGAAATTTCCTGCTTTATGTATTCCCAATGTATTTCTTTATTATATGTCTGTTATTCCATTATGTTCATAGTCATGGTCAGGTCACACCTGTAGAGCAAAGAAATAACTGTGGGTGATTGCATTGCTATTGTGATTTAGATAAGGTGTGCACTGTATGGTCAAGTCAGAATTGACCATGGTAACCCCAAAACTGATGTCTAACTCGCAACAGCAATGGGGAAAAACCATACATGCTCTTCATAGGGAGATTAAATTTTCTTCTCCCATCATGTTCTGTTATAATGACAAACCTTTATGACAAAACACAGCCACGTTAGGGCCCACTGTTTCCCACTGAGATGCTGTCCTACTCAGATCCTTCCCGTGTATCTGCATGGTTCTGTGTGATAGCTGTGTTTATTCATGCCTAGGAACAATGTTTAAGCTATTGTATAAGCATGAAAAGCCAGAAATAAAAACTATTCACCATAACTGTGAAACTCGTACAGCTCAGAGCCTTTTCTTCAAATTATTGTGTGAATGCCAATATATAAAACACATAAGCTTGTTTGGGGATTTTATAAAGCACAGATAAGGGCTCCTAGGGTACAAATTGCTTTGAGATATCTAGCTTAGGCAACAAGAAGCATATTGTAGAATCAGAACGATTTTATCTTAACATGTACACAGGTCTTAGACCTCATTCATTTTTGTTAAAGGGTGTTTGTGTGTGTGTTGGGGATTGAGTGCAGGGCCTTGCACACAAGTACTGAGCTACACCCCCAGCCTTACTACAGTATCTTCTGATGATGAAGTATGCTTGGGATGATCCCTCCATGTCCCCTTGTTTTCTAGCATTGTTGAAGTTCCTGGTCCTTTGGAGTTATAAAAGAGCCATGTTAAAAACACGGGTTTGCTGTTCTAATTTTATTATAAAAAGATGTTGTGTTGTTATAGTCAACAATTTGAATGAAGACATGACTTAAGATGAGCTGACTCACATATACTCTTGCTGTCATTTATTGAAATCATGAGCTGTTTGTTCCTTTCATTTCCTTTATTTGATAATCAGATAAAATCCAGAGTCTTGTATTATCTTGTATGTTAAACCGAACTTTTTCAGTATGCTTCCTGTATTTAGGCTGTACCTATCCTCCAGTCAGAATTCCTGTTGAACAGGACTCATACGTCTTGTCATTGTCATTCGAAAAAGATATGAATGATCAATTTGAATTAGTTAGGTTATCAATTTTATTGGCAAAATCTATCAAGAATTTAACTATTTGAGACACTTTGTATTAGCTATGTATTTTAAGATCATCATTACCTTATCACACTAGTCTGATATTCTACTTCAGTATTTGCTTATTGCAGAACAGATAGCTGATATATGATTTGTGTTAAGTGAAGAAATCACACAAACATCATGATTCTGAAAATGGTTCTTGTATGTGCTGTGTTGCCGTAGAACACTCTTACTTTTTCTGACTCTTTTTATCTCTCCCTTAGGTTACCGAGGACAAAAGGGAGAAAGAGGTGAACCTGGAATTGGGCTGCCAGGGAGTCCAGGTGTTCCTGGGACTTCAGGTAATGATTCATGTTGACTATAGGGAAGGAGAATGGATAGTATGTGCTCTGCATTCTAATGGGGTCTTTTATTTCATTAGCTACGGGTTTGCCAGGCTCACCAGGTGCCCCAGGACCCCAGGGCCCCCCAGGACCTAATGGAAGATGTAACCCAGATGATTGCCTCCATCCTGTGTCTCATGCCCATCAGCGGGCAGGTGGGAAATGAGCACACCTGAGGAAGACTTGGTTCCTGGTGATACCTCCTTGTCCTTGGAGCTATCTTTATTCTGTCAAACTCTCAGTTTGTGGGCTGCTTTTCTTTTCTTTTTAAAATTTCACTATAGGTCAGACATTAAATGAAAAAGTTTGAATCCTGTTCCTACAACAATTGCAAATTAGTATTTCAGATTTTCCCCAAATTCATTTCACGTTTTGCCTTATCAATACTATGATTTTTATTCAGTTTTACATGAAACATGCACACAAATCTTGTCATTAGTTCTTCAAAAAATGCATCATATGATTTGGTGAACTGATGATGATGTACATTTTATAGACTTGTCAACATGTGATTGACTTTTGATCTCTGAATTCTAAAGTTTCAGACTTGAAGTTTTCTTAACGTTTAAATTTAGTGTCATTGCTAAGAATTTTGTCACCTTTCTTGTGCATTTCTCCTGTTGACCTTTCTTGATTACTTTTACAAGAATTCTTATGCCATCCTACATCCATCCTACTTATGCAGAAAAATATTTAGGCAATAAGAGCTTCACTTTATAATTATGCTTTGGAAAAAATACAGGAGACTATTTTATCAAGAAGCCTAAAAAAAAAAACTCACCATAGCCAACAGCTGAAGAGATTTTATTAATTCTTTATAGAACGAACTTAATTCAAAGCAATCATTAGTGGCATGAATACATACTGCATGGGGGAAAAAAAGAACAAAGTGCCAATTGTTTAAGAGTCCCACAAGAAAAGCCTAACACTCTGTGTCCCCTTCACTGAGTTTCTTATTTAGTGAAGAGAAGAAAGCTGTTTTCAGTAAGAGGTGTTTGTTGGTGAAGGCACAGAGCCATCTTTGGTACTCATGAAGCTTAAATGGCCTCGCACGATCTTTGGGCCCCTGTACCTGTTATCCTTCTGACCTCATGACCTTCAGACTTTTAAACAAGAACTGGCCACCAGAACCAAGGACAGATTTGTAGCAACTGAAGAAGAAACCTACTTGCCCTAGCAGATGAATGTGTGGTGTCAGCAAATGCATATTGAGAAGGTGAAGCCCAAAAGCTCCCAAGGAAGAATAATGTTTCTCTAGAAGCTTCTGCACAGTAAAGGAAAGCCATGGGACCACATATTCAACTAGCACTCAGATGAAAGAGCTAACATGGTCCTCAAAACCACATCCTCTGAGAGGAAACAAAGACACAGTGATTATCAACTGTTTTATTATGGTACTTTTATTACCTATCTATACACCATTCTGAGAAACTTGTGGTCTCAAAAAAAGAGTAGACACATGAGTATGTTGCTGAACCTAGCTGGTGGATCCCACAGATGTTGAGAACATGCCACCAGAGCCCTTCTGTCACAGAAATCAGGAGTTCACGCCTCTTCAAGGAGCAGTGCAGATTCTAATTGGGCATGATTGCTTTTGTCTGTTAGTTCAAAAATAAGTTTAGCAAAGCAAGCCCACTGAAATTGGAGAAAGCTGTGAACAGAGTCGTGCCTGTGGAGCATGCCTACATTAAGGCAGGGTTTATTTAAATGCACCTATGATTTGAACTGGTTTTTATTGTCGATGAATGAACTGCTGGTCAGGTACTGTCTACATGGCTGTGCATACATATACAACTGTTTAGTTATTTCATATTGAATTTTGCTGTATATTTCAATTCCAAGCTTATTTATTTTATTTTTCAAGGTTATTTTGTTTTTAACTTTAAAATGATTTTTTTTTCATTTTGTTTCTTGTGCAATACCTACAATGGTGCTGTGGTTTGAACTTACACAATTGGAATATGCATATGCATTTTGCATATGTATTGCATTAGTAAAATAATAATTTATCCCAAAAAGTGTACATAGATTTAAAATTTGGTGCTATCTGTATATTTTGAGATTTTAATTTGTTGAATTTTATGAAAGCTTACAACTTATCTGACACATTAATTTACTTGAATTTGTCATAAAACCAAACATTTTATATGTTTTCAAAGAGTATTTTTTCATATTAATAAGTCATCCTTTTGCCTTTTGGCTAGTTCAAAAATATTTATTTTATCATTTCAATGTTTTCATGGACTCTTTTGCTGATGGGTGATCACTGTATTTTGTTTAGTTGATCCTTTCATATACATAAAAGATGCAATTCATTTTCTTGTTTTATAAATTCTGTTCACTTTAATTCAACAGAATATGCCATGCATCCTTTCTTACGACTTACATAGTTAGGAATCTTTTTCTAAACTCCACGAATGCTTGACTGGTTTATTCCTATTTCAAGGATTTGGATTTATTCGGGTAATTTGAATAGGGGAGGAGACAAAATGTAACATTGTATGATGCATAGTACAAAGCAGAATTGTCACAGAAACTCAAGCTCAATTTTTGTATGTGGGACATTTGACTAAGTCTGATGTAACTAGGGAAACAGAGCTGTGTTCACATGGTACAAGCCTCTCGCCCTTATTATTTATCTTAAACACTTTTTCCTGCCCCCGCTGTATTCACATGATGTGCGCTGGGTGTAGTGAACACAACAGTAGATGAAGTGAAGATCTGGCAGATGCCCAGTTCCTTTAATAAGAACAAAGTGGATAATTTGGGCCCCAAAGTAGGGTGGGAACTTCTCCTCTAAATAACTTGATGGCTGCCATTTCTCTTGTACCATTTTTGCCATTCCAAAATATTTGTTTACTGGCACATAGATGTCAGTGATATCCACAGCAGGGAGAAAGAATTACTAAATTTCTCTCATTTGATCAAAATCTTTCTATGTAAAGAATAAGTTTTGACTGCAATTAGTATTTATGGCCTTTGGAATGGAAAGAAAAAAGGAAGAGTAATACCTTTGTTCATTGTTCTTCCCAACTGAGGACAGTATTACCTCTAACTGTAACATATACACAGCCAGTCGACTTCTTAACTCCTCACCTTGATGGAAGCAATTGAGTGAATAACCTCAGGTGCTTATTTCTGTATTTCATGACATTGTTCTGTATTTAAAGTTTTAGCCACTTACAGAGCTTAAGTAATTATTTTTAAATATATTATCTGTAGAATTTGGCATTTGATATTTGACTTATTTTGTGTGAATATGTTTAGGTATTAAATAAGGTTTAGCTTTTCTGCAGTCTCTCTCACCTACTGGGAACTTATGACATACCTCCTTTTGTCCACAAGATGGTGTTTAAGTTTATTTGTTCAGAACTGAGCAAGCTCAGAGGTACAGGCAAAGAACCATTTAATGGTCAACTAAATCTGATCTTTGCCCTTGCACTTTTTTAAAAAGAGTTTTGTAAATATTTTGTTAATTTATTTTTTGTTTTGTTAATTTATGCTTTTCCTAATTTAAGTATTTTATGAAGCAGGCACAGTAGCCTTTGGTTTTCTGTTTATTTCTTCAGTATATAAACACATAAACATGTACCTATATACCCAGTTTAAATGCAAGTTTACTTTTGTAACTTTGTTTGTATTCTCCCATCCTGCTTTAGTGATTAATAGGAAGACACCTAAGTAATCATCCTGCCTTTTAGACAGGACAGGTTCTCCCTTTTGACAGACAAGCAATAGGCATTTAGCTTATCACAAGTAGATAATTTATAAAAATCACACATCTAAATTCCATCTTAAAGATTATTTAATTTTTGCAATTATATTTGTATATTCTTGTATTTTTCTTGAAATACATCACTATTTACCAACATAAGCTTGAAGCATGTTTTCCAAATATGATTTTTTTCTAACATTAGCAATAATATTCTGAGACTGAGAATTCTGAGGTTAAGTGATATGCTGAAGTTGTTTCCATGAGTCCTCAGAATAGTTTTGCAGATTTGTTCCTTGCTCTTTTCACACTTGTCCATACCCCCTTAAGACACAGCACTTCCTGCCATGATTCCTCATGTTGTTTCTTAGTACATTAAAGCGATACTTGGTTACCTAGTGTTGAGTTGTGCAGTCCAGTTTTATACCTCTCTTCTCACAGTGATTACCTAGGTTGCTTCTAAGAGAAGATGCAGAAAAAAATGTAACTAGTATCTTTTATGCCTATTTACTTCAAGGTGACTTAGCTCATTGAATTGTATTCATATATTAGTTGGCAGGTAAAAGTGGTATTAATTACATTAAATGTGTTCAACTACTAAGATTCTCAGGAAACAGAAGAGAAATAATTATTTTCATTTTATTTTCTGATGTAGCTGGAGCTATAATCTGAACATTTCGTTCAAAATATCATGCCAGCGTTAACTGATAATTTTATAAATGGAATGAAGTACCATGTGAACACAGAAAATACATTCAGACAAGTAGGCCCAGCACAGAAAAAAAATCTAACTGGAAGACACTTATAAGACCAAAGCTAAATCTAAGAAAGTCTATATGATACAAAAAAAAAAAATTCAAGTTTAGATCCAATAGTGATTTGTGAATGCTGCAGCTCAAGAAATTAGCTACTTATTTCATGATGTATCAGAAGGGAATACTGATGAAGTGGGAGGGCTAACTAATCTTAGGGGGTAGTTGTACAAGATTTCATAGAAGCCTGTTCCTTGACCATGATAAACTTATAAGTGTAACAATGTAGCTTTTTTACATTTTGCTGTGTTATTTAAAGTTTATTTTAGAGGTAAACATCTTAGCATTTTAATGTATTTATTCACATTGTATTTATGGCATATTTTGTAACTATTTTTAAAATAGCATTTGGGATATATTTTCCTCCATTTTGTTTGTTCTCTATCTTACCTCATCAAACCATTTAAGGTTTAATTCATTATTCTCGTGTTAAGTGGAATGGCAACAGTTTCATTCTAAATCCCAAGTGGATATAATGCTTTGAGGCCTTGATTCCTAAATCTTCATTATGCATAATAAGCTTGTTGTCTATCTTAGCAATAAAGGATGTTACCCTATTCAGGGAATTCTGAAATGTAGTTATTAATGCCATATCTACTTCCCGGATTCTTGTGGCTGAAGCTCCACACTTCAATTCCTCTCTGTTAGGTCTCAACTACAGTGAAGCTCCCAAAAGCATTTTCATATCAAGGGTAAGCCCCACAGGCATCCAGGGAATGCTTAATTGGTCTATGGCAGGGTTCATGTTTATACCAAGCTGGTAATTATAGTTTTGTTTGTTACATGAATCATGCTTGGCTTTTAATAAATTTAAAACTTATTCTCCTGGTAACTCATAAAAAGCCTAATCTAATGATTACAGATGAGAATTACAAGAAGAAAAACGTGATGATCTCACTAAAATCATTAGAGACTCATTGCTATAGACGATCCCGAGTGAGATAAGAAATATCAATAATTTTTCTTAACATAAGTTCTTAAATCATTAGGAATAAGAATATAGGCAATAAGTATTTAAATACATAGCATTTTTAACAGAAATTAATTATATCAAAACATGCCAGTGTATTTATATGTCTATTTAGACTGGGTAATGACTTACATAGTTCTTAACTATTCTTATATCTTCAGGTTCTCTTATGATAAATTAACTAGGTGCTCTCTAAGGAATATTATTGTCTTTTCATACACAAAATTTCAATTTGGAGGCCAAAGACAAATTCAAGTAAACCTCAAAAATAAAGTTTCTTTGAGCCAATTTTCCTAATTTGTTCTCCCTCTGGTTATTCTGGACTTAATTAAGATCAAGATGTGAAGTCATGCTAAACAGAAAGTTATTTTGTCATTTATTAAAACAAAAAATAATTATCAGTCAGCATCCTCTTCCTTATAACAAGATCTATCAAATATGTTACACTTATTCACTCATTTAAATAGCAAATGAGCATGCCCGTTTACCAACAGTATTAGAGTAAGCCAGTTTGGATTTAATATTTACTGAGTCCTATGTACTTAATACCATCACATTCAACATCACAACTTTACTAAAAAAGACTAAGTTCACAAATGAAGAGTGTTTATTTTACCATGTGAAAAAAGGACTTGAGTTGTATTTCTCAAAAACTAGTGTTTTCCTAAAAAAAAGAAATTTAAAATCATTTATGTCCATTGCCCATTTGTAAACATCAATTAATTTGCTATTATTTTTTTTCTTAATACTAGTATATCACTACTTTTTTCCAGGCTACTAGCAAATACCTAAAAGTAATATTCTTGATACTTGTAATGATTTTATGTATCTCCAATAATTATCTACCTACACTGGTTTATTTCTGAACTCAGATTTTATACCTCAGAAAAACTGTAACAGTCAAAAAAATTAAAGAATAAATCACAGATGATCTTTTTAATTAGGAATTTACATTAAGCTCATTTCAGGTTGCAAATAATCAAATCTCATTAATGATATTTAATAGCAATATTAATTTAGCCAGCTTGAAATATAAAGTATTTCATGTCAGTCACCTAAATTGATGTGACTACTCATTCATACTCTTCTAGACCGAAGACAATTATCAAAACTGCCAGTGAATTTGTGTGCTCAGTCAGACTAGGAAGTGATTTCCATAGTTCTTAACCAACCTGTCAGATCTTTAGGATGCAAATCATATTATACTGCCATAGAACCACTGACTAGAAATAAATAAAAAATCATTTGCTCTTGATTAACATGCCAGTTTATAACCAACTTTAATTATTTACACATTCCTCTCTTGGTAAGTGCTCTAGTTGACACTTCATCCAACTTTTAAAGATATTTCAAAGAGGATTTGGAGATTTCTATTTTGCTAGAGAGACATTCTTGGTCTAATTCAATATTTATCAGCTCTCATTTGTGGAGAGGACTCGCTGGGCACTTTTCTTTGCAATTTATAAGTATCTAGTGTTTCTGTAAACTATTTTACTTAACTAAAATTTTTAATGGATTGTTCCTACCATTTGGGATGTGATAGTTTTGCATAATCTATTTGTAAGTGGTTGTTTCCAGTGTTACTTCTTGTGGAGCTTGCTATACAGCCTTGATGTATACATATATATCAGGTTTGTAAAACAGTTGAGTGAACAGTTATTTGAAATTTTATTTTTTTAAATTTTCTTACAAATATTATAGAACTGAGAAACATATTTGATTATCTAATTTTTCTTTTGTTGTATGTGATTATGTTACTCCGGTTAAAATAAAAGCACTTTGGTGAAAAGATCATTTCTTGTACTTTATTTGATTATGTGTCACAGCTCCTGAACAAGTATATCATTTTTATGAAGATTGTTTTAGGGAACTATGACAAATACTTCTATTTCCAAAAATTACCTTCCAAACAGGAGGAAAAAAAACCACCTTTCAGTCTGAGTAAATGACCCTGATATATGTAGCCAAGTTAGAATCTTTCCCGTGAAGTACAAGTCATGCTAGAAGCATATAACTAGATGCTGTAATGCATTCTAAAAAATTATATGATGATTAATTTGAACAAACAACTCAAAATAGGATGTTAACATGTATAGGAAGTGCACAAGAGGAAAAAAAAGATATCAAAAATCCTATTAGGGATTGTACCCCTTTGACTTGAGAGAATTGAGTTCCATAAACTGAATATAAATTGACTATTTTTAACTATTTGTTCAATGCTGGGGAACAGTCATTCACACATGCTGGAACATAGTCTATCAAGTCCATTCAATAGTTTATGTAGATGTTGATGAAACAACAAACCAAAACAATTATGTAAATAGTAACAAGGAGTGATCAAGAAATATTTTTCTGTGAAGAACACAATGCTTCTTCAAGGGAGAGAAGACTAATACATTGACAGTGGAGGGTTTGAACACCCCACTGTCCTCAATGAATAGGTTATCCACACAGAAAATCAAAACCAAAACATCAGAATTGGCCATCCTATAGAGAAAATGGACCTAACAGACAATTACAGAACATTTCACCCAGCTGCTGCAGTATACACATTCTTCTCATCAGCACATGGATCATTCTCCAGGATAGACCATAGATTAGGATATGAATCGAGTCTCAACAAATTTTTGAAAACTGAAATCACATCATGTATCTTCCAGACCGTAACAGTATAAAACCACAAGTCAACAAGAAGTATGGAAAGTATTCAAATGCATGACATTTGAATAAAATGATCATAAAGGATCAATGGGTGGTAGAAGATATTTAAAGGAAATTAAAGTAAGCCTAGAAACTAATGAAAATGACAACCTACCAAAATCTGTGGGATACAGCAAAGACAGTACTCAGAAGGAAGTATATAGCCATAAATGCACATATTAAAAAATAAAACCCTCAAATAACAACCTAACAATACACTTCAAATATTTGGAAAAACAATAGTAAACCAAGCCCAAAAGTTAGAAGAAAGAAATCACCACTCTTATTTAATATAGTTCTGGAAGTTTTAGCAAGAGGAAATAGGCAAGAAAAATAAATAAAAGGCTTCCAAATTAGTGAGAGAGAAGTTAAATTATACATGTTTTCTGATGACATGATTCTATACATAAGAAAATCTAAATACTCAATCCAAAAATTGTTAGAACTTATAATCAAATTCGGTAAAGTTGCAGGATCCAAAAACAACATACAAAACCACTATCATTTTTATACATCAATAGTGAACTGAATGAAAAAAATTAAGAAAGCAATTCCATTTACAAAAGCTTCCAAAAATATAAACTAAGAATAAACTAAATCAAGGAAGTTAAAAGATATCTATAATAAAAAGTATAAAACTTTGAGAAAAGAAATTTTAGAGGACACAGAAAAAAAAGATATTCCGTGGTCATGGATCCAAAGTCAAGATAGTTAGAATTACCAGACTTCCCAAAGCAATTATAGATTCAGTGCAATTCCCATCAAAATATCAATGACTTTCTTCATAGACATAGAAAAAACAATGCATATGGAACCACAAAAAAACCCAGAAGAACTAGAAGAATCTTGAGGGGAATAAAAAGCCAGATGTATCACAATACCTGACTTCAAAATATACTACAAAGCTATAGTAAATACCGTACTGGAATCAAAACAGACACATAGATCAGTGGAACAGACTAGATAACCCAGAAATTAATTCCCATTCATACAGCCAACTGACTTTTAACAAAGTAGCCAAGAACATATAGTGGAGAAGACAGTCTTTTCAGTAAATGATGCTGGAAAAATCAGATGTGTGTGCAGAAGAATAAAAATTGATTACTTCCTCTTACCACATACATAAAAATCAATTCAAAATGGAGTAAAGACCTAAATGTTAAGCCTGAAACTACAAAATTACAACAAGAAAACATAAGAAAAGCACTTCAAGACAGTATAGGTAATTTTTCAGATAGGACCCCAAAGGCACAGGCAAAAAAAAAAAAAGTAAAAATAGACAAATGAGATTATAGCAAATTAAGAAACTTCTGCACAGCAAAATTTAAAATATCAACAGAATTGAAACAATCTACCAAATGTAGAAAAATATTTGCAAACTATTCAATCTGACAAATGATAGTATATCCACAATATATAAAGAACTCAAAAAATAAACACCAAAACAACAAACAATCGAATTTAAAAATGGACTAGGAGCTGGAGTGTTGCTCAGTGGTAGATCATTTGCCCAGCATGCTTAAAGTCCCAGGTTTGAAATCCAGCTCCACAAAAGGGGCAGAGGAAACATTAATAACTAAACATATACTTCTCAAAAGAAGAAAAACAAATAGCCAAGAAGTGCACAAGACAATACTCAATTTCACTAATCATCATAAAAAAATGCAACCTAAAGAGACCATCTCATTTCACTTCAGTTAGAAGCCTTCAGTTAGAAGGCTATCATCAAAATGACAAAATATAACAAATACAAGGATGAGGAGGAAAAGAAATTCTTAAATACTGTTGGTGGGATATGTAAATTTGTACAGCCATTATGGAAAACTGTATAGAGATTTCTCAAAAAAAATTCAACATTGAGGGGCTGGTGTTGTGGCTCAGTGGTAGAACACTTGCCTAGTATGAGTGGGGCCCTGGGTTCGATCCTCAGCTCCATGTAAAAATAAAATAGAGGTATTGTGTCCACTACATCTAAAAAAAGCAAAATATTTTTTTAAAAAAATTCAACATTGAACTACCATATGATCAGCAGTTCCACCACTGGGTACATATTCAGAGGAGAAATCATTATGCCAAAAAGATACTTGCACTGCCTTGTTTACTGCAACCCTGTTGCTAACAGCCAAAATACAAAATCAATCCAGATGCCCTTCAGCAAATGAATAAAGAAAATGTGGTGTATTTAGGCAGTGAAATACTAGTCCTCCATTAAATAATGAAATCCTGTCATTTGCAGCAACATGGGTAGAACTGGAGGTAATTATGTTAAGTGAAACAAACCAAACACAAAGACAAACACCACATGTTCTCACTCATGGTAGGAAAAGGGGAATGAATGAGTGGTCCACAGGGACAGGATGGAATGACAGGAGAAAGGGGGATGGAAAGAAGCTCAATAAGGCACACTGAAACACAATTGGAGCAGAATTCTTCTGGGTCTTCTCTGGCATGGTAGGGTAACTTTTGGTCAAAACAATGTATATTTCTAAATGACTAGAAAAGAATACAAAATTTTCAACACAAAATTATTAACAGTTGAAGAGATGGAAATGCTTATTACCCTGATTTGATTATTACACATTCAATACATGTATTTTTTAATGTACCCCATAAAATTGTGCAAATATCATGTCTCAATAAACAAAATGAACACAGCAGTTGCTTTAGCTGAGGTGTTTTGTAAAATTTAAGCAATGGTGAAATAAAAATCATTTTTATAGCAATGAAGTTCTGATTAGGAGCTAACAAACCATAGAAATGAGGGTAGTGGTTCTTAGCCTAGAGACCAAGTGAGACTAGATTTAATGGAATCCATTAAATCTCTGAAATACTATTCAAAAATGTAGTGCATGTGTATTTGTGTGTGGGAAGCCATCCATGACTGGTATAAGACCCAAGCAAAGTTAGAGCCATTAACTAGGAATGCCTGGCTTCAGGAACTCAGTCAGACATTCACTGTTGGAGAATGCCTGAGTCATGTGGTATCCTGTGTTAACTCACCCACCGCTCAGGCTTGATTACAAGCACTGGAGATGGGAGTGACCCACTAGAGCCAAATGGCCTGCTTACCCCAACCCCTATCTTGTTTTTCTTGAAGAAGCTTCTACCAGTCCCTTTTGATCTGTACTGATATAAATAAAGCAAGCAGAGGCTCCTTTCTTTGTTAGAGCCAGACCCTTCTGGATGGCTCAACTGGTCACATCCCTGCTCTTAAGATATTCTTGCCTTTTGTCTTAATTTCTGATATATAAATTTCATAGATTTATTTCACAGCTAGCCCATCTCTCTGACAGGAACCTTTTCCCTTGTCCATGTGGGATGTGAGCAAGATCTGTGCATTTTGTGGGGTGGGGGATCATAGTTTTCCTGAAAATTTCTAAAAAGTCCATGAAGCTCTCCCTCCCACCACACACATACCCTAAGACACACACACATATACACACACCATCTGTCACAGAGTGACACCTTCTGTGGAACCTTAAGGGCTCCTAAAATGTCTCCGTGTAGAAAAAAAAGCATAAATGTTACACACATAAACCTATAGAAATACCAGTAATTTAAATTTTTAATGTATCTAAATAAGCTCAGTGACTTCATTGAATATGAATTATAAGAAAACATGCAAGAGATTAAGAAACCATTTTTATTTTTGCTTTGGTACAACCAGAGATGTTATCTCAAACCTTTGAAATAAATAATTTGATCAATAAAACTTAATGCCAGGGTATTAAAATTCTTTTGTTTTCACACAGAAGAACCCCACTATGAGTTTGGGGTACAGTACATACAATCCAACAAAAAGACTGAAGACGAAAACCAGTATAAGATGTAAGGAAGTCATTCCCTGTGACAGCCCTTTCTTGCACTCACAAGGGAGCACATTGATGGGGATTTTAAGCACCAATTCTATTGAATGTAGTGGGGTTTCTTCATAACTAGTCTAGTAATCCACTATATAGCTGAATCAATAATTGGGGAACTAAGTTAAAAATGAAATAACTAATACAACTGAAGTAAACCAAACAGTTGTTTCTGTTTATTGGCACCATGGCCCACAATGTATCACATATGTATAGCACACTACAGGTCAAGATCCTGGGAAGAGGATTGTAAATTTATTTAAATAGAATTTAAATTTATTTTTTTCATCTTTTACCGATGACTCTCCTACCTTCCCTCCAAGGGAAAGGGAAAACAACCTATTGAATAGCACCATTGTTCTAGATCAAGCAGGACTTCTGCATCTTGTTGAAGGTAATACATCATCCTACAAGGTGGTGGTGGTGGTGTTTCTCCTCCACACTCCTTCACCAGGCATGATTTACACAGACAGCCAAATAGCACCAAGTCTTTCACTGATCAGGCCCTTTGCTAAATGCCCGCTGACCAGCCTGCAGGGTGCAGGAGGCTGGCTCACAGAAACCAGGAGGGCCGGGAGGTCCTGGGGGGCCAGGCACACCGGGAATTCCTGCCACACCTGGAGGCCCTCGCTCACCATCCCGGCCATTTCTCCCATAGCTGGCAGGGCCTGGGTCACCTGTAACACACAAAGATTGCACATGTGAACAGGAGAATCCTCATGGCTACAAACTGGAAGGCACTAGACACAGCCCTGTGGTGTACAGGTAAGGGTTTAATAAATGATTTAGGAAATTATGGATGCTGGATGATGAAGAAATCGCTTTACTGAACTTGGGTTTCATAGAAATTAAAAGAAAGAGACCTCAACACATGTAACCCACATTCCATCAGCACAGCTGCCCTGTCCAGCATGGTATCCTCTAGCCATGTGTGTCTATAATGCACTGAAATGTGCCCAAACTGGGATGAACTGCAGGAACAAAACACATCTTGATTTTAAGACTGTGTGTGAAAAAAAAGTTGTAAGATATCTAATTAATAATTTTAGATTTATTATATAATAAAATATCTTCACCATGTGAGTTAAATAAACTCTACAGCCAATCCTTAATTTATATGTTGAAAATGCACTAGCCTACCAAACATCATAGCTTAGCAACATAGTACACTGTAGAGTACCAGTTGCTTCCCCTCCTCATCATATGGTGGTGGCTGGGAGCTGCTCCTTCCTGCGCCTCCCCAGCATCAGGAGAAAGGATTATATCACATATCACAAACTCAGAAAAAGTCAAAATTTCAACCTTGAAATTTCTACTGAATGTGTGACTTTCACACTGTCATGAAGTCAAATAAATGCTAAGTACAACCATCTTAAGTCAGTGACCATCAGTATTATTAAAATCAATATCGCCTGATCCTTTTTTACCTTTTTAATGTGGTTTCTATTTAAAATCACAACAGGCCAGGCCTCCTTGGGGCTCACATTGTATTTCCCTTGAAGAGAGCTATGGTAGCAGGGTCCGTCATTCCTCACAGGTGATCAGTATTCAGACAGGGAGAAGCAGAGGCCAGTGGTTAAAACCACAGGCTTTTGGACACAAATGACTCTAAGTTCCAGCTCTGTCATTTAATAGACGGCCAAGAACAAGTCACTGACCTCCTTGTCTCTTCCCTCTAAGGCGGGATAACACCTTCCTTATAATTTAACTCCATGACTGAAACAATCTGTTAAATTGGCACTGCTACAATGATTAAGATATTACAACATCTTTTAGAAGACTGTGTGAGGCACCCTACAAAAGTCCATGATACTTTTCTCAACTGCCTACCCCAACATGAACATAGCAAGTTCTCTGGGGACATTTTTTCCTTTTGTCATATTCAGAAGTGGTGTGTCTCACCCAATGGGCCTCACTCCTTGGCCACGACACCCCATAACAAGGAGAAATTTCTGTTGAAAATTTCTCCCCTTATACTAGTGGTGCTTTTCATCCTGTTTCTGCAAAGGCAGTGATAAGAAATCAGGGTAAAATGAACTGTGTGCACCCTGATAATACAGTATCATAGAGATTCTCAGTGCATCTCAGCCTTCTTAACTTGGCCATTCTGCCAAAAAGCAGAAGGATAAATCCACATGTTCAATTACATATTTGCTTAGGTTTAGTTACTTTCCTTCTTTCTCAGTGGTTTTCACTTTTGTTTCTATTTTGGTCCTATTACATAAGTCTTTTGTTGAACTTATTGTAAGAGCCCAGCCTTGTTAAGGGGTCTTGTTTTATGTATCTATTGTACATATTACATCTCATGCTACTCCTCACATGCTTACAGTAGACGTACACTGTACACTGGCACAGGGCAAAATCATTAAAAATTTTAAGGGAGAATAAGTATGTTTGAATTTATGTAACTCAATACTGCAGTTAAGCAGAGGTGTAAATTATTCCCCCTCATTTATCCCATAAGCTTTAATCCCACTGTATTAAACTGTGATGGAGCAGATGGTGGTGTGTTTTCCCCTCATGGGAGAAATCCACTCCCTAAATCACCGCTTCAATCAATAAGGCTATTGCAACTGTGCCTTTTGCAGAGCCTGTTCAGACCCCCTGACACTGAGGTAGTTAAAGGTTAAGTTCATTTTTTTAAGGTTGAAAAGATAGGCCAGGCCAGATATAACTAAATATAAAAGGTGGCTTTCATGCACTTTATCAGTAGGAATGTCCCCATTGAGACATATCAGTTCTGCCTTAACAAATCAAATCAAGATTAAGAGTAGAAAATAACCTTGCCCAAAGAAGAGGTTGAAAACCGTGGACCAAATCTTATTTCTTTAAATGGTTTCATTAGAACACAGCCATGGTCACTTGTTTACATAGTGTCTGCAGCTACTTTTGCATTTTAAGGGCGGAGTTGAGTCGCTGCAACAGAGATAACCTGTCACTCAAAACCAAAAACTGTTTCTTTACAGAAAAGTTTGCTCATATCTAATGTCATAAATAAATTAGTGTTGATTAAGAAATCCCCGACTGTGTTTATTAAGGAAAACTTATACTACAAGAGTAATAAAAAAGTGGCTACTAATAGTCCACATCAGTATTGGGGAGTCAAGTGGGAGAATGAGGCTCTTGGTGAACTGAGGAGTGAATGCTGGCAGCAGCTCTGATCCAGTTAACAGCTGCCATTGAGAAATGGGGGCCATTGTTGCCAGAATTTTGATGATTTTCAACAAAAGCCATGAAGCTAAGTTTTGAAATAGTTAGCTATCAATTTTTAACTATTAGCAACTAATTCAAACTTTTATTTACCATTTGTAGAGCCAGCCCCCTGCCTAAAACCTTATATTGAATATGAGAATAAATTTCCTTCAAACATTAAAAAGCAGGAGGAAGCCAGGTGCAGTGGCACATGCCTGTAATCTCAGTGACTTGGAAGGCTGAGGCAGGAGGATCGCAAGTTTGAGGCCAGCCTTAGCAACTGGCCAGGCCCTATGCAACTTCATGTGACCCTGTCTCAAAACAAAAAACAAAGGACTGGGGATGTGGCTCAGGGGTTAAGCACCCCTGCATTCAATCCCCAGTGTCAAAAAAGAAAAAGAAAAAGAAAAAGGAAACCTTTTTAATTTTCACATTTACTTTCTCCAGGAGAAGTTTTTTTTAACATGCTGAGTTTACACCAAAGTCCTGTCCATCCTTTGAGGAGAAAGTTGAGGAAGCCATCCTATCTACCTGTGATCCCCTGATTCTGCCTTTGGAAATGCAGCAGTTTTCCCTTTGGAGCTGTGGATGATGTCATCGTCACCACTTTATAACAAGCCCCTTTCCCATGCCATGCACTCATCACTGGTCTCATTTTCCACAAGTGTAAACTGAATTAAGGTGAAAAACTGTCCATAGGTACATAACTAGAAAGAGTTGGAGTTAGAAAAAGGGGCCCTTAAAACTACTCCACAAAACTCTATTTCCAAACCTATTGATAGTTGCGAACTCTGTAGAGGGTGTGTGTGTGTGTGTGTGTGTATGTGTGTGTGTGTTGTTGTTGTTGTTGATATTGTTTAATTCATTGGTTCTAGTGTGACTAGGAAATAGAGGCACAACAACCCAGAATCAGGACTGATCCTCAGAGACTACCATCATAAGAAACCCAAGATATTTTAATGAGGTTTTACCCTGTATTCATGCCAGAAGGGAAAAAAAAATAGACTTAACATAACAGATTGTCCGTTTCTAGTGAGCCCTGACCCAAGGCATTTATTCTCAAGGAAGCTCTAAACTTCTTTTGGGGGTGCCTCATTTGGGGTGACACCATGTCACAGTCCAAGTCATTCAAGAGGTGAAACTGTCCACAAATCGGCATAAATGTTCAGTTCAGCAGATGTGTTAAAGAATATGCTTATGGTACTTTGCATCTCTTAAGAAGAGAAAGCATGGATCTGAAATGCTCTCTTTTTGCTTTGCCTGCCTCATAGGTGTGTTAACCACACTGCCTAATGATTCTGAATCTCAAGGACCTATTATAAAAATGTCCTTGCCAAACATTTCATGATTTTAAAAAATTATGTGTCTGTGTCATACTCTCTGTGAACACTAGAGGGTAGCAATGTTACACTGATAGAGGCCAACCAGCCTGAAAGCCTGGAACAGACTGAAAGAGGCAGCCTGGTAGGGGATAAACGCTATGGAATGAAAAGGATTGTGTGCAGGCAAACAAGCAAAAAAAAAGAAAAAAAAGAAAGAAAACTTCAATTCATTTTCAGCATTAAATTGGGTATATGATGATTAATACACTGGTTATGTACACTTTCTGTATGTGCTAAAATGTACTATTTCTTACACTGAGTCTGCTTTTCTGATGTTTGACAAAGCAGTATGTTTACAGAATTGATAGAAATTGGTTTACAGAAAAACCCACAATTATCTAAAATGATTGTGGAAATCACTGGAAATAGGATGAATGGCCACCACAAAACCAAAGACTAAACTGAGTGTTTTTTAAATTAAGCATTCACAAGCAATGCTTACCGAGCTGCAGACTTTTCACTAAAAAAAACTGAACAGCCTTGTAGACTAGTATGGTGCAGCACAAGGCCAAGTATAACCTGCTCATCCAAGATGAGAAAAACATCTCGGCTCACAAGTACCTGGTAATTCAATTCCTCGTATGCATATATGAGATTCATCTTTTAATTTATTCCTTTCCCTAGTAAGTTTGAATTCACAAAGAAATCAGGATCTAGTATTAAATTTTTTTTTTTTAATCCTCAGAGTGCCAAGAAAGGAGGCAAGTTCAGTGGTAGCAGGCACAGAGAGTGTCTCTTATTGAGACAACACAACCAGCATTAACATTAACCAGCCTCTAGCAAGAAACTGAAGGGTGGGGAGACTAAAGGCCCAGGGATTGCTGATATGAGAGGGGAGGATAGGAAGCAAGACACTAAGTGTTAAGAACATACCCAAGTCACGTAGCCAGGGTGGCAAAGACAAGATAATCATGTTGTTGGACAGTCAGCCCATCATTTTGTTCCATCCCTATTTCCTTAAGTATAAAAAGAGGAGTGACAACAATAGTAACAGCTAAATTTGCAGAGTGTGCCTTATGCCAGGCACTATTCTAAGAGCTTTACATGTTTTGTCACGTCTGTGTGTCCTCCTAAATAGCTCTGTGAGGATTGGGCCTATGACTCCTATTCTGCAGAGAACAAAACTGAAGCACTAAGAGGTAAGTCATCAGAAGTAAGTGGAAGAGAAGAGCAGAAGCCTGGCGAGCTGGCTCCAGAGCCACCTTCTTAGATACTTGCCCTGTGTACCTCAGACTGAGAAACAAACCAGATGGTGAATGGGTGCTTTTAAACAACAAAGTACTGTAGCCAAAATGATAGTAGAGGTCCCCCCTGAGCAGTGGCTGAGGGGCACCCCCCTTCACCTCACCAGTCTCTTGCCCTCCTCCATGGGTGGTTTACTGCAGGGGGGGGATATGTGCCCCCTTGTGGCATTCTGAGGCAGTGCATGTGCAGAGCGGGTGTTCTTAAACCTCCCATTTTTAAAGTTAAAATATGGTTTGCCAACACATTTTTTAAAGTAGGAAAATCACTAGAAATCAAAATATATTTTCAATAAAGGAAAATCTTACTAGTGAAAGTCATTTGTTGAAGAACTGTTAAGTTATTCATTAACAAAAGTGGGAGAAAAAATCATTAGAGGATCCTAAAAATGCATCGATAATTAAGGAAGTTTTGATAATGATATTTAACCAGCTTTGAACCCTTCTACCACTATCACTGGTAAAGGAGAAAAGCACTCTTAGTAAATGCTATTTCATTTTTCTCCCTTCTAAATATCCAATAATGAATCCAGACTTTTCCTCATATTAAAATTTTTCCTTGATTCTATTTATCTCCAATCGCATTTTCTTTCCTTGTCCAATCATTAAAGTTTCCTTTTCCAATCACAAAAATATATTAATTTGTGAATATATTTTGACAGGTCCATGAGTCACAGTTTTAGAAAGACAGTGTTTGAACTATCTCCAAATGTATTCATATTTTTAAAAAAAATTTAATAAGAAAGCAATCCCCAGGAGCAATGAAATAGATAATTGGAAAGCAATGATGTTTTTTGGCTACAATTATAGCCATGATTAAATATGTAAGCCTCTGGCAGAATTACAAAATGGTGATTTCTTTTCCTAAATTCCCCTGAACCAAGTTTTCCGAATCCATTATGGAAGCAAGCACCACCTCACTTTTTTTCCTGCGCAACCCCTCTCACCTTTACAGCAACAGAAAGGTGGGGTGTGGGAGCCTCCCTCAGCCATTGCCCTAGCCCGAAGGAGAGAGGTTTCTGGGAGCCCGCACATCAATCCTGCTCTTGAACTGAGCTGTCTTTCAGCCCTGCTGTGCTGCTCCTATGGTTGGGTGTGCAAGTCATTTCCCAGTGGATGAGTGTGTTCCAGTGGGACCCTGGCAACAGAGCAGTCAGTGTATAAAGAGAACACAGAACGCTCAGAGAGAGAACCAGGCTCTTCACACAGAGCTGCTCTGTCGCCTCAGTCCCTGCAGCCGTTGTATGTGGCTTGTGTGGCTCTTTGTGGTGATGGGTAGGAATGCTGGGGCTTTTTCATTTAGGGAGAGCGGGCGGGGGTGGCGGGGTGGATATGGATTTTTGGAGATCTGAATGTTTGAAAGGGGAGCTTTAAAATAAAATCTCAGTTATTTTCTATAAAACATAAATAAAAAATTTGAAATAATTTTCCAACTGCTCTAGCTTTATAGATTTAAAAATAGGGGCTGAGGGCATAGCTCAGTGGTAGAAGGCTTGCCTAGCATATGCCAGGCCCCGAGTTTGATCCCCAGCAACAAACACACACACACACACACACAAATAAATAAATAATAATAAAAACTATTCAGATTTTTATAACAAGTGGATTATGGCTGGATTTTTTTTTTTTTTTTCTTTTTTGCAGTGCTGGGGATTGAACCCAGGGCCTTGTGCTTGCAAGGCAAGCATGGCTGGATCTTGACACTACTTTTTTTTGAAGCATCTTAAGAAATTAATATTTCAAGTCCTGACATCTATTTTCTCACAAAGAATACAGACATAACTTAGAGATCATTTAACTATTCATTAACTGATCTTGAAAAATCTATGCCAGCCATCATAATCACTTGATATGCTTAAGTGGTCAAGTAGCCATTTTTTTTATTTCAATGCAGAGTGCACACTTGCAACCAATTTTCCCACCTCATCTTGCCACACAACTCACTTACCTGGGAGACCTGTAGCTCCAGGCAAACCTTTAGGACCTCTTCCTGGAGGGCCACGTTCCCCCTTTTCTCCCAAGTCACCTGCATTTCATTAAAAAATATTATTTTTATATATTTCCATAAAAATAAACTTCTATATTTTAAACTTCAAGCAAAGCAAAAAGTCAGAAGCCAAAATGTCATGAAGTTACAATAAAATAGGTTGTGGAATTTGGAGCAAGGCAAAATGTAAGTTCATCATATAGACCTAAAGGGAAAATATCAAATGATCTTATCCATAGATATTGAAATAATATTTCACAAAACCTAACATGCATTCTTGGTAAACCTTTCAATAAATTAAGAATCAGTGGCTACTTCCTTAACATGATAAACTATACCAGTCTCCGCCCAAAAGTCAGCTCAATGCTTAGTGGGAAACATAGGAGGCAGCTCTAGGGAAATCAGAACAGCAACTTATCACTACTACAAATCACATCATCTGAAGAGTTATAATCATCCCTATTTTCAGGGGATATGAGTATATATTTTAAGTTCTAGAAAATCAACTCAAAAATTACTACAAACAGTAAAGGACTAAAATTAATATATGGAAATCAATCATTTTCACATTTACAAACAACAACCAGTCACAAGACATGGTATAAAGGGATACCATTTCTAATAGCAATTAAAATATTAAATAGCTGTAAATAAGCTTAATTAGAAATATGCACGTCCAACAATGAAAATTATTGAACACTGCTGACGGACACCCAGAAAGACCTACAAAATGGAGTGACATCATGGTAAAGCATTGTCAGGCCTCCCCTGGGTAAATTTTCTCAGGATCCCAATAAAAATACAAATGCATGTTTTTAGACAGAGAAGGTGATTCTAAAGTTTGTGTCAAAAAATACACATAATCCAGATTAGCCACAAACCCCACAAAGAAAAGCAATGCGAAGGGTTAATCCTACCGAATATTAAACCAATGGAAATGGTGTGGTATGGATCCAGAAATAAACAGATCAGTGAAGCAGAACAGAAAGCCCAAAAGCAGAACCAAACACATAGGGGAATTTGCTTTATAATAGAGATGGCATCTTCGAGTGGGGAAATGTTGAACAATTCAAGTCAATAAATGGTGTTGGGAAAACTGGGTGCTCAACTGGAAAAAAAGTTACATCTATACCTCTGCATTTCATACCATACTCCAGGGTAAATTTCAGAAGGATCAAATAGTTAAGAACCAGAAGAAAAAAGGGAGAATTATAACTTCAAATTTCAGTTGGCCTTTCTATTATGAATCAAAATGTGAAGAGTCCCTAAAATCAATACAAAAAAGTCAATAACACATTTTTAAAATAAGCATTTTTAAAATAAGCAAGGTGTAGTGGTGCACACCTGTAATCCCAGTGGCTCAGAAGACTGAGGCAGAGGATCGCAAGTTCAAAGCCAGCCTCAAGCAATTAAGAGACACCCACAGCAACTTAGATACCCCGTCTCAAAACAAAAAATAAAAAGCTAGGGATGAGGCTCAGTGATTAAACAAACCTGTGTTCAATCCACGGTACCAAAAAGAAAAAAAAAGTGGGCCGGAGTTGTGATAAAGCTGGGCTTATCTCAGTGGTAGAGCGCTTGCCTAGCACATGTGAGGCACTGGGTTCGAACCTCAGCACCACATAAAAATAAATAAAGAATTGTGTCCATATACAACAAAATTTTAAAAAAAGAAAAAAATTGAGCAAAATATATGAGTAGGCTGGTCATTAATAGGACACAAAAATGACTCTTAGATGTATGAAAAAATCCCTGAATTTCACTCCCAAATAAACGCAAATTTTAAAAACAAACCAAAGATGCTATTTTCAACAAAAAAGATCAGCAAAAGTTCCAAAGTTAAATCAAACATATTTAGCACATCTATAGAAATACAGTATTGTACATCACCGATGAGAGTATAAATGGGTGCAGTCTCCTTGGAGGGCAATTTGATGATAACTATTGAAATTACAAATGTAAGTTCCATTTTAACCACAATTCTCCTTATAAAAATTAATCCTAAGCCGGGCATGGTGGCGCACGCCTGTAATCCAAGCGATTTGGGAGGCTGAGGCAGGAGGATCGAGAGTTCAAAGCCAGCCTCAGCAACTTAGCGAGGCCCTAAGCAACTCAGTGAGACCCTGTCTCTAAATAAAATACAAAAAGAGGGCTGGGGATATGGCTCAGTGGCCAAGTGTCCCTGAGTTCAGTCCCTGGTTAAAAAAAAAAAAAAATTAATCCTAGAAATAGTGACAGAATTAGAGGTAGAAATAGAGTGTATGCTGATATAATGTACAAAAAGGAAATATGCACACTGTCGTTCACCACAACCTTGCTGTAATAGCAGATTAGAAACAATCTAAATGTCAATTAAAAAGTTAAATGTATGATATGTCCAAAGAATGGAATAGTATGCAATTGTGAAGAAGAACCAAGAAGCTTTTTGAAATGATCTCCAAGACATATTGTTAGTGAAAAGAGCAAGGTCCAGATTACTTGCTAAAGGACAATATAGTTTCGTTTTCAATGGAATGTAAGAAAAAATACATATTCATATAAACTTACATATGATTGCTTATAAGAATTTGAAAGAAACTAATAATAATGATTACAGGGGCTGGGATTATGGCTCAGTGGGAGAGCACTTGCTGCCTAGCATGTGTGAGGCATGGGGTTCGAGTCTCAGCACCACATATAAATAAATGAATTAAGAGTGCGTCGACAACTAAAAATTTTTTTTAAATAATAGTAATGATGATGATTACATAGTGGAAAGGGTAAAGGAAGCTAAACAGATGGGAGGCAGAAGTGAGAAAAAAATTCTTCACTACCTTTCATACATTTTTAAATTTTTGAACAAGGTAAATTTAGTCTTACTAAAAATAAATGAACTTTAAAAATTTAAAGTATGCTGTCACAAGTGTCTTCACCACTGACTCATTATTTACAGGGAGTATAATTTGGATTGCAACCAACCATGTGTACTTGCAAGACATTAACAAGACAGTTGATTGAACTTGGGATTCAGCAGCCAACAGAATAAAGTTACATTAATTATGCAGGCTCCTGCAGAGACCAAAGCCAGAAACTTGGCCTCATTAATGAAATTACTTAATACTTTAGTAAGATGATTCTACTGTTCCTAGTAGAAGGCATTATTTTATTATCACATTAGTATAGTAGTATATTATACTACACTATTAAAACATGCAATGGCACTTTGCTACACATTTTCCAAACATCCTATTAGCCCAACCCTATTCAATATTGAGTCAAGATAGATACAATTTAAAAGACAAAGTCAAGTACACAAGAAAAGTAGGAAGAATATCTATAATCATCTGCACATTAGTCAAACAGCCAAAAATACTTATTAAGTGAATGTTTAAGTAGTTACCATAATTTGATTTTTTGGCAAGGATGCCCCATGTACATTTTTTATAATCAAAAAGTACATTTTTATAATAATTTAGATACAGAACTCTGGTTGAACTCATATTCATGTGAGTGAGGTGCCTACCCCCATCATCAATAACATCTTAAAAATTAACAGCTTAAGCATTCTTGTTAACTTAGCAATTTAAATTGTCATATCATTGTAACTCTGGAGGTTGGTGATGAGAAAAGAATCTCCAATTGTGCCACATTTTCCCGAAGATTAGAAATTAAAATGTAGCTTTCACACAGATAATAAAGTTAAACTTATTTATACATTCTAGCATGAAACCACACCAACTTTAAAATGTTGCTTGCAAAGAATAAGACTGCTGTCCTGCGATGCTGCCTTTGGGTTATCCCTCATAGAAAAAAAAAAAAATAAAGCTGGGCTTATCTGTCACCTGCTGCTCCACAGCAAGCCATGCACCAAGGGTTCATCGGCTTCTTCAAACCTGATGTTTTCCTTTGAGATGGACAAAAACTGGCTCAAGGAACTAATGGTCCACCTTTATTAGCCTACTCAGTCACACAAAGAGCTTTGAAAAAAAAAGATTTAGAACAGGTATGAAGGAAAATACAGTTTAAGCAGAAAAACAGCTTATCGGGAACAGAGTGAAAATTCTCATTGCTATTTATTTCATTTACTGGCAAGCTATAATTGATGCTCTATCTCTATGTTCTGTGAACAGATTAATACTAAAAAAATGGTGTTAGTCACAGTTATGACGTGTGTTTTCTCCAACGTTCATTTACATATTGACACATCTGTTTGTGTCACACTAAAACATCTAAAAATGATCAGCCTTTCTCAAAGGGACTTAAAACTAATCCAAACTGTGAATGTTTAAAAATATTTATTTCATGAAGGATTAATATAATACCAACCAAAGCAAACATAGGCCAGTTTGAGGACACATTTCCTGCTCAAGTACACACATAAAACATACATCAGGCATGGGTCTTAGCCCTACATGTTTGTGTAACAGTATATAAAACATGTCAGTGGAAAACAAAGGAAAATGACACATATGATCCAAACTTTGATGATGATTTGAGGCATATTTCTATAAGGTCCTACTGAAAACATTCCACTGTGTTTTCCAGAGTATTTTGGCAAAACAGACTAAGGCATAGCCTGAATTGTTATAAAAACATTAATAATATGATTAGTTTCTTATTTATGTAATGATTTCTCTAGGAAAAGACTCAAAGTGACTATATGATAGAGCAAGACTTTTACCTTCCCTTCTCTACTAATGGGGGGCGGGGAGGCAACAGGTAATACTGAAATAATATAATTGGCTAAAATTTTTAATTTTCCAAAAATGGTGGAATATTTTTTTCTTGGGGGAAATTTATGTTGCAAACCTTTGGGAAGTAAACACACTATATGCTTTTTGTATTTTCATGTATGTGATGGGACAAGAAAGACTAAGCCAGTTACTTCTAACTGTATATTTCCAAATATGTGTTAGTACATATATACATACATGTATACACATATATGATTGCCCCTCCCTGCCTCCACCCCAAATTTCAAAGTAAAACTAAATGAAGGTATTGCTTTAAATCAACCCAGTGACAAGAAAGAAATGGAGGACTGGAGGGAGAAAAAGTTCTTTAGAGAAAAGGATTATATCAATTCAGATTATAGACTATTTTCAAGAACTCTAAAAAAATTAGGGGGAAATACCTTGCAAGATCCTGATGAATGAATTGAGTGCTAGAGACATTTTCCAGGTTCCAAACCTAGCAATATACTTTACTTCCCTTCAAATGAGGCTCTTTTGCTAGTCAAACCAGTCCAGCCTCACCACAATTCAACATGGCTAAGACCTTCCCAGAAAGCTTCCCAAACAATTCGCCTGTGTTTTCAGTGGTTCTCAACCCTGGCTGCACATTAAAATCACCTGGGGAATATTTTAAGGTCCCAATGCCCAGACCAATTAAATCAGAATCTCTGGAAATAGGACTAGGCATGAGCAGTTTTTATAGTTCCTCTGGTGATTCCAATGTGCAGTCAAAGCTGAGAGAGGCAGCATTTGACAGGTTCTCCTAGCATAGCAAGTGACATGGACATTTTCATTTCTTAAAGGGGAGTTCTGTTGCTAGCTCAAAGTAATCTCTGCTCCAAAAGTGGAGAATTATTTCTAGCCAAAGAAAACCGGCTGTGATTTCTGTAGACCTGTCAAGGTGATCCTTTTCAGTAGGAAAATGGGTGACTGATTATTCCACACCAATTTGTTTAGCCAGATCAGAATCACCTGAGGGCTTATTAAACCAGAATGCTGGGTCCCACCCCCAGAATTTCTAATCCAGTAGGTCTGGGGTGGCATAGAGATTTGATGATCCTAACAAAGTCCCTGGTGATGCTGATGCTCCAGGCATCTCTCAGAACCTTTACTCTTAAAGAGACTCAGGATAACCAGGAGTGGTGGTACATGCTTGTAGACCCAGCTGCTTGGTATCCTGAGGAGGATCATTTGAGCCTATAAGTTTGAGGCCTGAACACATAGCAAGACCCCATCTCAAAAAAAAAAAAAAGAAAGAAAGAAAGAAAGAAACCAAAAAGAGCTACATTAATAAAAATAAACTAAATAAATAAAAACAAAGAGACTCAGTAAATGCTGTCATCATCCATTATCTAATGGCTATGGTACAACAGGTTCAACTAAGCCAACAACCCACCCAAGTCAATGGAATTTCCTAGAAATGGTCTTCAGGGACCATCCATAGAAATCTCCAAGGCATAGGTTGCTGAACTAGTAGCTAAAAGCAGGACAAAGATAAAGAGGGATGTGATTCTGTCACAGAAAATGGCCAGTTCTCTTTAAAATGGGCTCTACCCTCAGCTCTCTCTATGTGATATGCACAACCTCTGAAAGCTTTAAAATTGTGCCAGTCTTACAAGAGGCCCCAATTAGAGCTCATTTTTAAACATGCAGTGCTGCACATGCCAAAAAAAAGTAATTAAATAAATTGTTCCAGCTGAGGGTGTAGTTAGCCAACTGCATCAGCAATTCATTTACAGATCCAAAAAGGCAGCTTTCTTGCCCTCTGACCACTCACACCATAATATTTAGCCCTAATTGGAGTACCACAGTATTAGATTTTTTTTTAAAAAGTGTCTCTCTTGTTCCTGATGTCATGTTCTTCTAAAGTTCCCCAGTGAGCTGTCACTAACTCATCACCTCAACTAGCAAATGCCATCTGAAGCAACCAATCTTTCTGCCAGTCCTGCAGAATATCTTACATGCTCACAAACCTGTGATTTTTCTGCAAAATATTGGATGCAAGGATTTTGTTTGTTTTAAATAAAAAGGGAAGAAACAAATATATTAAAGAATGAAGTTTGATTCAGACAGGAAAATCAAAAGTAAATATCCAACGTCACTTTTGAAAAGGAAGGCAGCCCCAAATCATTAGGTAATTTTTCTTATGTCCTGCTAGCAAATATTGATAGTTCAAGTAACAGATACATACATTGGAAGATGGTTGCCATTTTAGAAGATCTCTACTATGACTTTAGGTTTGTTTTTGAACTAACTGTGATTAAAGCAGAGTCTGATTGAGCAAGACCAGCACTAAAAGCCAGGGGAGTTTAATGGTAGTATTTATTCTACTGTTGTGGTATAGCAGCATCCAAAGAAAATAAGAGTTTTCAAATCTTTACCATCACCATTGTAAAAGAGAATAATATACATCTTATCTCACCATACATTGGTAAAGCAGAACTTCCTTGAGTTTGTACAACTGAAAAAAGGCAATGTATGTCCCCAGGTTCCACCTGGGCAAAACAACTTACCTTTAGGTCCCCTCAAACCAAGAGCACCAGGGGGACCCTTAATGCCAGGGAGGCCACGAATTCCCATCTGACCAGGGAAACCATTCTCTCCAGGGGGACCAGGGGGCCCAGGAGGGCCAGGCCTCCCAGGAAGACCGGAGGCACCAGAGTCTGGACGCTTGAGACTAGCAGCCATCTCAGCAAAATGCTCTAAAGATAATAAACAGAATAACCCAGAAAAGTCAGAAACATGAAAGTGATTCAAATAAAAAGAGAGGTCTTCCAAGTGCCTTGTTTTTCTAAACGTGTCACTGAAACTTCAAAACTGGGGGTAAGAAATGAATGCAGTTGGGAGACTTTTTCCATGGGCTTTCTGCCAGGAAGCTTTCCTGGTGCTGCTATATTCAGTTCTCCTACTACATTTGGTTCTGCTGTTTTGAGACAAGGGCGAGGAGCTTGAAGTGCAGGGCTTTGGGAACAGTGCTGCTCTGCAAGGATGAGTGTGTCACTTGAATCCTAGCTGGGTATCTGAAAACCCAGGATGGGATGAGCAATGAGTTTCTTAACAAGGGTGGAAGTAGTGTCCAGAAGCTTTTTAAAAGGCAAGGGCACTGTCCCAAATTAGTATTCAGACACCATTTGGGACCTAGTATCAAAAACTAAAAGCCTTTTTGGTTTGAAGATATTACATAACCTGAAATATCATGAGGATTCATAGCTTCATATAAATTCTTCCCCTCCAGTTTTTTTCTTCATGCTTGGAATAGACAACAATCATTAAAATATAACCTTTTTCTTGGGAATGGTCACAGTCTGTCTTAAAAATTAATAACTGTGTGGGCTTTCTCAGTAACCATTAAATAGATTCAGAATCACCCACTAAATCCATGGAATACAAGAAAATCTCCCCCATTAAAATGCTCTAAAGGAAATTTGCTAGTGTAATATTTCTTAAAGCTTTAGGATACTAAGGAGAATATGAATTGGAACCAATTTTCTAGCCCACATTTTAAAATTCTTTAAATGTGAGTATTCTAAATTTGCTTTATTCAAGTAAGCACAAAAATCATAATTTTCTTGACATGTAATGTTTAAAACTAAAATAAACTTTCAAGATAAAATGTCTGCAATGAAGAGGCCTATGTTATTTTCAAATATAGGAGTGCTCGTTTCTGGACTGGGGTTGTGAGCCAATGGTAGAGCCTGCCTAGGACATGTGAGGCACTGGGTTCAATCTTCACCACCACATAAAACTAAAATAAAGGTCATCTACATAAAGGTCATCTATATAAAGATCCATCTGAAACAAAAAGTACTTTAAAAGAAGAAGTCTTCATTTCTTTCCCATTTGATTCTGGAAAACTCTGCAACTCCATTAGACACACTAGACTGTCTAATGAGTACAAAATAGAAAAGAATTTCCTCAGCACAGAGATGGTTACATCAGAATAAGATAATTTTTTTGGAAGGCTCCAATGTTACAGGATCTCCTCAGTTACAAGATATTTTTGTGCATCTTCCTTTTCTATATGGTTTGATAACAAACAGCCATTGCCATAGCTATAGGTGAATGCAGATTAACAAACATAATATACTGTCATTTTGGAAAAATGCTAGTCATTGCTTCTTTACACATGTTTTACATAAGTAGAAATAAATGTCCTTAGGTTCCTTATAGGCATGGAGCCTGGCATTTAGTTCTCAAATTATTTAGAGAGCTCCTTAGACACTCCTAGCACATACTAAGTGGTAGGATCTTAAGGAGAGACACCTGAGAATTTGTGTTCAAAAGAAAATTGTGAGTGTGTGTGTGTGTGTGTGTGTATGTGTGTGTGTGTACTTTCTTATAAATTATCTCTATACCCTGGGGGTTTGGGGAGAAGGAAGAGGAGAAAATAAAAAGATAGCAGGCTAACACAAAAGTAATATTTTACTGTAAGGGTATAAGCTGCGTGGATAGCAACAACTGAATAAAAGAAATTGGCATTAATGTTACTCAAAATCTCCCTCCCTTAAATCACACAAAAGCCCTTGCACACTACAAGAATAAAGTCTCAAGAAGCAAGAGTTTATGGTGAGAAAAGTTTAACCATTGTGATTTATTTACCTTGCATGACTCTCATGCAAACCTGCTTAATGTGCTGATCTGTCGGTGCTCTACCCTGGGACAGGAAAGAAAAAAAGGTAGTTTATCCACGGAACCATAAAGAGAACATTGTCAAATTGTAAACTGACAGACTCTGCCAGGAACCAGGTGGCTGAATTTACACAAGGACTTGCAGCTATGGAGCTGAGATCTAGTCTAGCCCCAATGCTATGGGATGGAGCTTCCAAAGGGACACTCACCGGAGGGCCCTGGATACCAGGCAGGCCAGTGGCACCTTGTTCTCCCTGCACACCCCGTGGTCCAGGTGGTCCTCTTGGTCCTTCTGCTCCAGGAAGCCCCCGACTTCCTTCAGGCCCTCTCAAGCCAGGCTCCCCAGGGTTACCCATCTGAAACAAAACTGTAAACTGTAAAACCAGGGCTAGACACAAGGACTGTGCCTGCTTACTGTTAATATAAACACTTACATGAAATTTGGGGGTTCCCTACATTCTATCTCTTAAGAGGTCCCCTGTAAGACGTTACCACAAGATGTAAACACATAATACCACCACCAATTCACCAGTCTCTGAGAACCTCAATTCAAGTAAACTATTAAAAATCTATTCCTTATCATTCCAAAACCTTCATTGGAATAACAGATTTTAATTCTCCATACCTCGAGTCACTTCCAATGAGCAAGTCAGTTATGTTTGGTATTTTTGTTTTGTTTTGGAGCTGGGGATGGACCCTAAGGCCTTGCACATGCCGGCCATGTGTTCCACGCTAAACTACATGCCCCTGCCCAGCCTCTACAAGTTAGTTTTCAATAAAGCCTGTTAGCATTTCCTGGCCACAAGAAACCCTACTGAGTTGCTACAAGATATGCTATTTGGGTATCAGCAACAAAATAAAGATATTTTCAAGAATATATGTTATTCTGCCTTCATAACTTTTTTTGGCTAATCTGAAGATACTACATATATCCAGGAACTACAAAATACCAACATAAACTAACTCAATGCACTTAAAATGGTGTACCTAAAATACTGGACAAGAAAAGCAAGTTCACAGTTTTTCCAAGAAAATTGAAATATAAGTATTAAAAATCTTAAAACCCCTATTTCCTCACAACAACAACATATACAACTTTGGCTTTGCTCCTGAGAGCAGACCACTTAATGCATTTAAAAGAATCCTTGTCTACAATAACTGCTTTTTTAAAAGACTAAATTAATTCACTTTTTTGTGAAACTAAAATTTGTCCAGTTTTTCTGGTGGAATTTGTGGCAGAGTAGCTATAACATACTGTTGTTGGAAATAAGAATGAGAAGATAAAAGGACAGGAGGCAACAAAGGAAATGCAAGTGCTCAGGATGTGAAAGTTCATAAGCAACTCCATTCTGCCTTTTTTTTTCATATGCAACATTTATCTAGGAAGAACTAACCCTTTCAAATATTCAAATATTTTAAAACCAAGGGAAGAAGGTAATAAAGCAATGCTTCCACTAGGCATCCAAATAAAGCTTGACAAGTGTGCTTTTTTCAACTTTGTGCAAAAAATTGATATTCATCTAAGCCAACTTGCCAAGACTGCTTCTATAAAGAAATTATGGCTTAAAAAGACTTCCTGAAAGACAGTGTCAATAAGCAGAGCTAAATATACACTATGGAAGGCTGCGGAATTGTCAGATTGTCAGGTGCTGAAGCACAAAACTATAACAACTTCTAAAACAACCCAAAGAGAAGTCAAATGAACTAAAGAACTGTCAGAAAAAAAAAAGAGATCAAATCAAAGAGCACTCTTTTGCTGGCAATGTTTGAAATATTGCTAGAATAAGAGATGGGAGGTTTTTGATGAAAAGATTAAGGGCCAACATGGTCAAGGCATCATAAGGGCCCTGGATCTTTGGGAAATAATTCCTCAGTTGAGGAATAGTACAATGAAGTAGAAATTAGGGTACAGACAAATTCTACTTAATAAGTTCATATATGCTGAAATCGGTGAAAGTGAAATCTTTGTGTTAGTAACTATTTCCCCTGATTCTGGGACACTATGGTTCAATTTCATCAGTATTACCTGGGCAGTGGTGTCAGATAAAATAGGGGTAGGGAAGACTGATGAATTAACTGATGAATTAATTGTATTAATTCCTAATAGTGTACCAATTAGAATGTGATTAATTTATATTGATCATTACATTGTGATGTTTTCTTTTATAATTTTAATACTTTCCATTGAACATTACCAAAAATCTCTAGATAGTGAAGTAGGATTTCTATTACAATGTTCTATCAGGGTTTACACTTTACATTTTGATCAATCTTAAACCATTCATTTCAAAAATTCTTGCCATAAAATGTCACTTGATGCTTGGTTTTTAGAGACAGGTAAGTAAATATAATGTGGTAAGATCCATTTCAGTAGTATGCATGGAGCCTATAGTTGGGTGGGTCCTCCCTGAGAAAATGAAGTTGAGGATGAATCTAAATGCTTAATAGGAGGTTGCTATCTAGGGAAAGAGGAATGTGTTCCAGACTAGGAAAATAGGAAGAAGTACTAAACAGCAGGACATGACATGACATGGCCTGTAAAAAGAACTGTAAATAGATGAATCCCACAAATGTACAAGATGAGATTAGAGAAGCAAAGAGTACTTCATCAAAGGCTTCATAAACCATGCTAAACAATGGCTTTTTTCTATAAATTGTTATTCTTAAGGGTTTCATGCAAAAAAAAAAAGGGTTACATAACAGGTTTTATCTTTTTATTTAGATTACATTGGCTGTTATGAGGATAATTTGATAGACACAGAGGAATAGGAAATATTTCAGAAGTAGGAAGGACTTGGAAGTTAACTAAAAGGTGGTGGTAGTGGCATTTGAGATTGAGATCTGAGTTTCATCTTTTCTCCTTATATTTTTTTTAAGTTTCTGATGATATTAAATGTGTATTCCTCTTAAATTAGCAAATCATTTCAGGCTTCTACTAATTAGATCTATAATTCTAAACACATCTAATCTCTGATGACATTAGTCTTTGTAAAGTGACAAAACTGAACATAAGATCATTTTCTAGTTTTAATAATTTCCTATTATTATGTGTTATGCCTCTATATTACTTCCTCAACTAGAACATGCAGGAGATTAAGAAAATTGCTGAAATATTTTGCAGTAGTATAACTGCCAATGAAATTCAATTATATTCTCGTTACCACAAAGCACAAGTTAGTTCTCTAAAAATGACCCATTTGGGGAGGAAATTACAGTATTATCATGGAACATTCATTGAGTCATTTATAATGTGAAAAAAATTTTCTTTAGAGTGACTAGTTCAAAAGGTAGATCCATTTACATGGTTGTGAACTTTTTTCTATTGGATTAATCCATTACCTAAAGAATAAATTTAGACTTCTATTTCCTTGAAGGTAAGTCCTTTATGAATTTTATAGAATGATTTCACAAAGCAGAACATTACATTTTATAGCTTTATTGATATTTTTAATTTTTTATACCATTGTTATTCATTATACTTACAGATCCCTTTGGGCCTGGTAATCCTATATCTCCCTAAATGAATAAAACAAAATTATATTAGAACAATATATGCACTTTTGATTGTTTCCTAAAAACATTAAAAAGTCTATTGTGCTGCTGAAATATAGAAAACCATGAATAGATTAACCCTGGCACTGCAGAAAAATATTAGACTCAAAATTTGTATTCTAGTCCCAGTTATGCTCTTAAACTGTGACACTGTGTGAGCTAGGTAACCTAGCAGCCTTTAGCTAAATGATCTGAAAATCTGAATAAAACAACATACCAGAACTTTTTCTTGTACTGAAAGCTCTCTAACTATTTCTTGAGAAATCTATCACCATGATTTCAAAGGTCCAAAACATAGGTTTCCATATTAAGTCATGTTAGTTTGTGCCAAAACTATAATGATGAGTCAGCAGACTAAGCAGTTCTAGCAGTAAGGATAACTTGTTCTCTATCTTATTGCTTTTCTGGAGATTTAGCAGTGCCAATCTTTGGAGATGGAGGTCACTTCTTTGGAGGGTTTCAGAGTAGAGAGAGTGCCCTTGGTCACATTTGTAAACCTCAGCTTCCTATCTATAATAAATGTTCAATATTATTTCCACGATAGGCACCATTCACAGACTCTTATATAGTCCTATAAGAATCACCTTGAATGTGTAGATGCAAAACCACAAGAAAATTCATCTACAAGGGAATTTTCCAAAAGTTTAAAGTCAGATTTATCAATGTGGGCCGTTTCTTCTCTGCTTTATTTGATCCTGGCTACAACCTTTAGAGCTTTTTAACTTCGAAAGAAACATCTTAGCTTTTTAAGGAGGTGATGGAGATAAAAAAGTGTCAGAAAAGAAGAAAAAAAAATACACATTTCCAGTACAGCTCAAAATCTGTAAAGTTCCATCATTAACCAGAAAAAAAAAAAATCTTACAAGGTCACCCCTTCCTCCTGCTTCACCTTCTTCACCAGAAGCACCCTAAAAATCAAGATAAGAGGTCACATTTTAAATTCTTAGCCCCATGAGTCAACTTTAACCAGTCAACATTGATAAGCATTCACACGTGCCCAGATTCTCCCAGGCAGTACAAAAAGCTGTCAGTGGTTTTCCAATCCAGCTGGTTGATCCAAAAAAAAAAAAAAAAAATAGGCTAGAGAGAAACCAGAAGTTGAGATTGAGTTTCAACTATTAATTTTAATTAAGTTAATTTAATTAAATTAATAACCATATCTTGCAATTTTGTAATTCAGTAACCCTTGAAAAAGGGCTCTTAGAAAAGACAAAGGAACCCAAGGAAAACATTAAGCATAACTCATGCATAGACTGTTTGCTGAGGTCTAGATCAAGAAAAACAAAACATTATGATGTGCCTGTGGGAAGGCTCCCTCAGACATGAGTAACCCAACTTGGTGAGGCAGAGACAAGGCCACTTCCTCCAAAGGAAGAACAGTTCATAGTCTAGAACTGTCATTAACTCCAGTATATCGAAACAGATAATTCTACTCACTGAGCTCAACTCTAGGTTTCATTCACTACAAAGCACACCAAGAAAAACTGCAAATCTCCATGGCTTTAATCACATCTATAAGTAAGCCAGTCCCTCCTGATTGTGACATGGCACATATCAGACATTGCATTTCATACTAATCAAATACTACATCTTACCTGTTCACCCTTTGGACCTTGTTCACCAAATACACCCTGTAATGAAGAAAATATAGTCCTTTTTAAATATTTTGAGCTGTTTATGTAATTTCAAATGAACCAACTCTGCGTTTGGGCTGATGGATAAGCACCAGTGTGGAATGTGATGGCAGAGAACTTCCCCACTCCTCACCTCCTAACAAGAACCAGGGAAAACCTGCAGATGCTGCCATTGTCCTAAGAACCTTTGGTAACTTGGGATCACATCGACATACAATTCACTAACAGGAATATAAATTTAGGACTAAAAAGAATGCATAATTACAACTGAAATTTTTACTTTTCTTGGTCTTTTTTTTTTTTTCTTTTGGATAAGTTATTCTGTTTTGCTTCTTAATCTCAACTCCCAGTAGTTTAACACAAGTAGTAGTTTGTGTTAGTAGTTTGATAACTCTCTATAATAAATCCTAGGAAAGTTCACTGCGCCAAAAAGTAGCCTTTCTTTTTCTACACAGTACAAATTAACCTTCCAAATAAAGAACTTTCTATAGTGTTGGACATCTTACCCTGTCACCTTTCATTCCAGGAAGTCCAGGGGGCCCAGGCAAGCCAGGGAGGCCAGGGCTACCAAAAGATCCCTGGAAAACAAACACAAAGTCCCCAGTCACTGTCTCTGCAATGCTGGAAGCTCACAAGCCAGACGTGGCCTTGGGTATGTTGACTCATGTCTAAAATAGATGGACTGTGGTTGGTTTAACTCTGCTCCTCTTGTTTGCCTCTCTCCCACATTCTCAGGAGAAGAGAGCCAGTCCCCTCCCTCCCACCTAAAGTCCTCAATTCCCTTTGCACTCCTTGCAACAGTGAGCTCTTTCAGCCAAGCCCCTGCAGTGGCACTGCTGCTTCTCTTACTGGGTAAACAAGCACAGCACAAGAAGTCAAAGACAGCATTCACTTACAGCCCTCCTCAATTCCAAGAAAAACCAGAGGCCAAAGGTGGCACTTCACATCTCTCTTGGTTTGAAAATGTATACTACAAATTGTACTGATTAAAACCCTCTGAGAATATCCTAGATATAAGTTAAAATTCCACATTTACATTCCCACACATTCAACAACAGAAATAAAATATAACTGATTAAATTACCTTTTGTCAATTGTTTTTCTCTCCTTGCTTATTTTTAGAAATGTATTCTGTTCTGTAGAGAGTATATCAATGTCTGCATATTTGTAACTATTACTTACCAGTTTACCTGGTAGGCCTGGGGATCCTACTGGTCCTATTTCTCCTCTATTGCCCTGTGGAAACATAAACATTATTGTCAACTAGGTATGTGGCCAAAACCAAACACTTCATTACCATATAAATAAAGTAACATTTTACCTAAGCTTTTGTTTCAGTATAAGTCATCAAACTATTCTCCCATCCTTCAACTGTAGGCAGAGGTCATCACATAGAGCACCTACACAATCCTCTGTGTGCATCTTTCATTGGGTGCCCTACTGCTGTTCACTGTGGCTAAGACCATTGGAAATATCTGACTCACGTACATGAAATGGCAAATAGTAATTGTCAGACTCTAAATAACATTCTAATTTATTTTATGACTAACGATATACATATTTTATCCCTTAGACTGTGTGTTCTTGAGGCATTAAATGCTTAATAATTTGGAATTCTTCAGTATCTAAAACAGAATAAAATTTCTGGTCTAAGAAGCAACATTTGGCAAATGATCTCTTACCTCAAACGAGTGAAAAAAGGAAGCACAAAATAGAGATGTTTACCTTTAAATTATTATTGCAACTTCAAATAACACAGATGGTAAAAATGTATAAAGTTTTGGAGATAAAATTTTCTTTTACCAATTCTGACTCTAAATATTAGGTACAAAGATTAACAGACCTTGAAAGGTGCAATTCATGATGAAGATAACTAAAAACAACACTAATTGTATATTGTGGACCAATTTTGGTTTTTTTTAATGTAAAATCTAAGTTTTCCAATTTTTATTTGAATCTCAAAACTTTTGAGAAAAGGAGATACACAAACTCTTCAACTTTTTTACTGAGAACGTCAGACATTTTTGCACAGTCTGGTGAAAGCTTGTTTTATTTCTAACATATGTTCAACTAAATTGAACATTGCGATTACTGGACACACAATCACACTTCCTGGATGATGTATGTAAAAATGAAACAACTTCTCTGAGTTGATTTTTCTTTCAAATGACAGCTTCACTTTAATGCTTAATATTTATAAATTCTTCTGATAAGATCATTCTGTTCTGACCCATATGCTATTCATTCATCTTTAATTGAACAAGTGTCATGATCCATAAACCTTCTGAATTTTCAATTTCCCTAAAGGTTTAAGAACTGTTGGCCAAATTACAATAGTCTGTGGCTATGAGCTATCATTCCATAGTAGTCATTTCATATGACTTATTGGTAATTTAAACTAAATGTCCAGAAATACATTTGCACTTCACTCTCATGAGCCTTTTGGAAGTCAGAGGCAATATACACCCTGTGAGGATGGATATTGGAAGGATGTCAATCTAGATGAAAACCAGATACTACTATAGATTCTTCAAGCCGCCTATAAAGATTGGGTTCTACACCATTAATTTGGCTTAGAACTTCAAAATTCAAAACAAATTTCCTTCAATATATCTGCTCTATTGACATTTTAAAATAATTTCTCAACTCCACTATAATTTGGATCCCAAATGTCATTGAGTTAAGATGACTTTAATTCACAAATAATTAATAATCATTGATGGGAAAAATTACAATAGCAGAAGAGGAAAGGTTAGTTTTTGACAAAACCTCAAATATTCACTTCCAAATAGATGAATCATTATGCTATCTTATCCAAAATAGAGATGATTAGTGCACTTTTTCCCATAACCTGAAAGACTAAATTAAAATACAGGATTGTATAAAGTTTTTTATACAATTGTATAAACTTTTTCTATTTTGATAGGATCAATTATCTTCCCAAAGACAAAGATTTTTTTCTGTTAGATACTTGTTTTCTCTGCCTTTCTTAAGTTCTTATTTTTCACTTTCTCAGCATTTTCCAGCCAGAGTAAGGCCAGTGGCACTGTAGGCATGTGCTCCTCTCCTACTACACAAATAGCAGGTGGTTCTTCATTCTTATTTTCTTGCATCTTATAAACCCTTGGCCATTCTAAATGGTTTTTTCTTTTTCTTTTTCTTTTCTTTTTTTGTTCTGTTGAGGATTGAACTCAGGGGCACTCTATCACTGAGCTACATTATTACCCCTTTTTATTTTGAGACAGGGTCTCACTAAGTTGCCAAGGCTGGTCTTGAACTTGCAATCCTCCTGCCTAAGTCTCCCAAGGTGTTGGGATTACACACTTGCACCACCATGCCCATCGAAATGTAGGTATTTCTATAGATATCACCTCTCTGTGAAAAAACGGTATTGTTTACTTTCACAACAACGACCGAACAGTTAGAAACAAAGTATTAAGGCAAGGTTTTCTTATGACCATTCTTGCAATTCCTATGTATTTCAAAAACCTAAATCCCTTCTTGAAATTCTGGAAGTTCACCAAAAAGCTAAGATGAGATGAGTAGTCAAAATATAAACAGTAATCTCTAAAAACATGGATTCATCTAAACACATTTCACCAGGAGTAATTAGCCATGGTCCTGGCAACCACAAGTGTGCTAAATAAATGATAAATCTCTTAAGTCTGGCAGCTGTGGGGATGACCACACTCTCAGGTGAGATCACTGGAGGCTGGCAGGAGAATGGTTATTCTTCACAGTGGCTGTAATTTACAGACCTATAACAAGAGTTGATTAGAAAGCTAGTGCAGTAGAGCACCTGCAGTCCCAGCTATTAGGAGGCTGAAGTGGGAGGATCTCCTGAGCCCAGGAGGTTCAGACCACCTTGGACAACATAGCAAGACCGTGTCTCAAGGAAAAAATCAATGGGGGAGAGAGAGAGAGAGAAAGAGAGAGAGAGAGAGAGAGAGAGAGAGAGAGAGAGAGAGAGATTGAGATTGATTTCCTATTCACCACAAAATACTCAAAATAAAGGAAAACTTCTACCATTAGAAATGACAGAGCATAACAAAAAACTCCATGTTTCTTTTGGATGCGCTGTTTTCACATACATCTCTGACAAGTTCAGGCACACCTGCCAATTCATCCTATTTAAGAAGCCAATCAAGACTTTTAAAAAGATGCAGATCTGCTATCCCAACTAGGAAAGATTCCCTGAGTTCTTCAGCCAGGCATTGCCCTGGATGTCCTCCAGCATTCCATTCTCCATTCCCTATGGTTATCTGACCCTCTCTGCTCCTGATTCTGGGTCTGGGGTAAGACCCAAGAATCTGTTTGGGTTTATGTTGTCTTTACCAGCTTCACTTAGACTTTTGGTAAATGCTCCACACAAATGTTCTAAAATACAAACAAAAATGTCAAATATTATGTCATAATTTGGCAAGTAAACCACAACTAAAAAACATGCTGCAGAGCTATGACTGGAGCTGCAGAGGTATGAAGAGTGAGGAGATGAAGTTGTGGATGTGACCCCAATTCTCTGGTTTACAACAGGTTTTGCCATGCATCAGCTAATAATTTCAGGCAAGTAGCTTAACTTCTCTGTGCCTAAGTTTCCTCATCTATAAAACGGAAATAAAAACAGTATCTGCCTCACAGGTGTTTTGTGAGGACTGAATAAGGTACATAAATGATTTTAAACAATGCTTGGTTCATCATCAGCACTCTAGAAGTATTAGTTATTATCGTTATCCCAGGCAATTGCTGAAGAAATTACACAAAAACATGTTTTTTAACCAAATGTTTAACTAAATATTCTTTGCCTTTCAAATCTTCTACATCTCCTTTTTTTTTTTTTTTTTTTTCTTGGTGCTGGGGATTGAACCCAGGACCTTGTGCACGCGAGGCAAGCACTCTACCAACTGAGCTATATCCCCAGCCCCTTCTATACCTCTTTAAAAGCAGTTTTTCTGCTTGGAAAAACTGAGTCTCTAGTCCTCATGTCTCTGGTGTCTGGCAACATCACTGACCACTAAGCAGGCACCTTCACAAACAAGTATTGGATGCTACTTTGTAAAAATCATTTTCCTAAATAAAGACAAATAATTCAAGTTGAAGGCTTCACTTTTGTAATGGAACTATTAGACATTTGAAAGATCACAGAAAAATTAGAAAATTTAATTATACTTATGTTGCCAGAATTATTTCTAAATATTATGTATTTTATTCCATCACATTCTAACTTGTAATGACTGTCACATTTGCTGAATTACCCAAAATGCTAACTAGTTGCAGAATAAACACTATCTTTAGTACCTTGCCAATTTTAGAAGTGAAAAATTATAAATCACAACACTTAGCCAATTCTATACACTAAGTGCCTCTCTCTGGCAAAAAGGATGCTGATGAGCCCAGAAGATCAATCATAGTTTTTTACTCTGTTGCTTTTGCAAATCCATTTCATATTAACATTGGAACATCGTATTAGTCCTACTGCAATAATAACTTTCAGATTTGTTATCAAAGATAACTTCAAAAATGGTTTTTAAAATGTTAACTTTAAAAATGATAATTTTATAGCATTAAACAATTTTTATTTCTCTTCTATATTACGTTTGAATATTCCCTCATACTGTCTAAATTCTAACCATCACATACATCAGCTTCACAAATTAATTGCAAAGGCTTAGGTGAGATGGAGGGCTGGAAGCTCAGATCATTCAATAACATACCATATGGGGACCTCTGTGCTCATGGATGTTGTGTTGGCGTCAAGATGAGGACTCAGAAATGCAACAGGTGTCTGTACTCTAAGAGAATATGGTCTTCAGAGAGCTAATCACTACTCACCCCAATGAGAACCATGAAAGCAGACAAACAACCCACTTAGCAAAGCACAGGAAGTACTGAGAAATCTGTTAGACAGACATGGACTAAGAACCACAGGAAAATAGGACTGAATCAGAGGCAGGCTACTTGCCTGCTCTGAGCCAGGAAACTCAGATCAAGTATAAACTAAGAATAGTATGATGGAGAAAGCCAGAGCATGATCTACGTGGCAGAGATAGGTGCTCATATGAAATCACTGGAGGGGCCAATTTTTTTTAAATAATACTTTTTGCTGTATATTAGCAAAGGTTGATGGATAGATCACTTAATTTCAATGACTCACTCCTGGGAAACACTAGAAATATGTTCTCTTTCTTTCTACTTGATTTGAGAGTTGCAGAAAAAACTGATCAAACTTGTGAGGCATAGTAGAAAATATATAAACTTCTCTACCAAACTAAGCTTAATGATGTAAAATGAGACAACAAATGTACTGTCAGTAAGAAGATTTGATGTTAAAACATTGATCCAGAGCTATAATATTTATAAGTTATCATGACATTTTTCTGAAAAATTTATAGCAGGTAAGAAGTCAGTTATTACCAATGAAAGCAGCATAGCAAGATTTATTATACCTTTAATTCAATTCATTTCAAGAAAAATTTATTGAGCACTAGCTTATGGCAAACCCTGAGTAAAGAGATGTATGAAACACAAAGGTGAATTAGACACGCCTCTGCCTTCCTGCAGTCACCCCAGCATGAGGAACAGAGTGGTAAATGGTTATAGAGTTCAGGGTAAGGAGAGATCACTTCAATCTGGGTGTAAGGCATTAATTGGAGATATTTCCAGATTGAATTAACATTTAGATCATACCTAAGAGGGGACCTGCAATGTTGAGTAAGGAAAATGGAGAAGAAAGCCATCTAAATGTGGAGTCTGACACAAAGGAAAACAGGCAGGCTGAGAAGTATGGAGAGTATTTGGAAATTTGCATGGAATCCAGACCTGACACAGGATCTGAACAAGACAGAATGAGAATTAAAACTAAGAGGTTAACAGACACTAAGATTTTAGAACTTTCTTCTGGTCAGTGGAAATCCATTGAAGATTCTTAAATAGGAAGAAGAAGAGATGATGGAACCTGTACTTTGGAAACACTGGGGCAACATCATTTCCCAGGGTTTTTGGAATTGTGTTTGACACTTTAGTTTGTTCCAATGACTGTGAAGATGCTCCCGAGATTCCAGAGTAGAGGCCATGGTTTCAAGATGCCTTGCAATGTACAGGAGTCCTGAAGTAAAGTAGCAACCCAGCCAAAATACCAATAGTACCCTGCTAGGAAACACTAGTAATAGAGGAAAGACTGGAGATGGGAAATAAAATCAGGAGACAATAGTAATAATCCAAGCAGTAGGTAACAACCTGAGCCAGTGTGGTGGAAAGGGAAGTAGAAAGCAAAGTATAAGATACCTTGAGAAGAAGACAAAGTTAACAAGTCCAATTGTGGAAGGGAAATGTGATGCAAGAAGAATGCCAAAACTTAGAGCCTCAGTGACAGGAAAAAATGGGAAGAACTTAGACTCTTTCAGAAATTCAAAAATCAAAAACTGAAATTCAGTCCCCAGACCCTACATCAGCACAGCTTCCTTTGACCCATCTCACTTCAAATAACGGAATCAACTGCCCTGATCCCTGTCTGATGCTTTACTTCTAGTTCTTCATTGCTTTATATGAAGATGCTTTCATTGCTTTGGCAACCAGCTAAGCAGTCTACTGTGTGTGGCTTTTTGTGTTCAATGTATGGTCCTGTTATACTGAGGGGGCTCAGTCAATGTTTTTTCTACTATGCACAACTTTCTGCTCAATATAGTGAAGAGTGAATAGTAGTAAACATTCTCAAAGTTCTAATGTTCCCACACTATGCAATCTCCCAGACCAGTCATATATTATTTTAGAAATGTGACCTAGCTATAACCTCAGTGCCTTGACAGTTAATTTATGGGAAGTATTTTAATTATAAAATCACAAACTTCAAGTAAAAGAAAAAAAAACGAGACTTGAGTAAGCAAGAAGCATAATTAGGAATAGAAGTTGGTTTCTTTAGCCACAGAGAAATTTCAGGAAACTACCTGGTAGAGGTCAGTTGACAAACATCTTTAAGAAGTGAAAAAATCCTACTCTCATGCCACATGACAGCTGGAAACATTTACTACATTCAAGCATGAAAATCTTCATTCAACATACTTAAGAAATGCTTGAAAAGAGTAGCAATGATATTCAGAAATATTTATATGTTCACATGGAGTTTTTTGTTGTTGTTTTTGTCCAGAAGAATGGAAATTAGAAGTATAAATGAAAGTCAGAGAGCATTTTTTGGAAATCAAATTTAAGTACATGATGTTTAATTTTCTAAACATTCTCTAAGGGTTAAATTGTATATAGTGAGAAAATATACATTGCTGAATGTGCTGTAAAATAGACAAGTTTATGTAAGTCTGGCAGTTTCTCAAAAAGTTACATATAGTTACCATTTGACTCAATAATTTTACTCCTAGATATGTGCACAAGAGAAATTAAAACATATTTCCACACAAAAACTTGTAGGCAAAGTTCATAGCAGCATTACTCATAATGGTCAAACATTTATTCAGCAATAAAAAGGAACAACAGGGACTGGGGATATAGCTCAGTTGGTAGGGTGCTTGCCTAGCATGTATTAAGACCCTATTAAGGCCCTGGATTCAATCCACCACTAAAAAAAAAAAAAAAAAAAGGAAAAGGAATGACATACTGATATATGCCTTAGCATAGATGAACACAGAAATATTATGCCAAGTTAAAGAAGACAAGCATTTTTTAATGTTACATGTTGTATGAATCCATATACATGAAATATTCAGAATTGACAAACATAAAGACAGAAAATAGATTCCTAGTTGCATAGAGCTGAGGGATTAGAAGGATATACTGAATGACTGTAAATGGGTATAGGATGTCTTTCTTGAGTGAAAACATTTTCTGAAATCAATTGTGGTGATGGTTGCACAACTCTATGAATATACCAAAACCCAATAAATTATATTGATTAAATGGGTGAATTATATATGTGAATTGTGCCTTAAAAATGTTGTTTAATAGCACTAAAATATTTCCTCAACCTGGGATGAGAGCAGAAACAATCATCGTGCCTCTGTTAAACACCTCATTTTTTTTCCATTTTCTGAAAAAGAAATACTGCCTATCAAAGTAGCATTCCCATTTCATCATTTATCTAGACTACCATGTGTTCAAACACCAGAAGGCAACTGTGCATGCATGAACCAGTGGTGGGGCCCAGCAGGGCACTGGGGAAGACCTACAGAAAGGGAATACTCACAGGAAGGCCCCGGGGCCCTCGAGGTCCCACCTCTCCTGGAGGCCCCTGTGGGCCCTGTTATGAGAAAGACAGGCAGAGAAAAAAAATTAACAACCCCCTGATAGCAACATGTTACAACTGACAGAAAAGTAAAATGACTTCTTACCGGTTTGCCCGAATTTCCCAATTGACCAGGCTTCCCAGGAGCACCAGTGTTACCCTAAAGGTGAAATGAAATTCAGAGAAATTCCAATTGTAGGTAAATCTAATCATCAACCTACCTCACCCAGACAGGGAATTGCTTATATGTTAATAGCCTTAATCTCCTGATTTCACACTGAGAATTTGGGAGGATGCAGAATCCCTTTCTTGATGAATAACGAAGTTCTTCAGATTGAGTCCCAAAAATATATTTAAGGTCAAATGTCAACAAATGAAGGTCTTTAGCCTTCATTGAAAGAAATCCCTTCAACCCAAGGATTTTTCTTTCTTCACAATATTAATTATTTATGTATTTCCTTTACCATTTTTGCCTCCAATACACTTCTTTGACCCCTTTTAGCTCCCCCTGCACTATTAAAATTCTTAAGAATCCAGTCAACAAGGAGATGTGCTATTGAAAAAGCCCTGCCCACAAGCTTTAGGGAAAGGTACATGTCTGCAAAAGCCATCTCCATCATCAATATCTCACAGCCTGCCTGTTAGGGACCACCTCTGCTCAAGATGCTGTGGACCACTATGATTGAAGGTCTGTACTCTCATGCTCTAATAATGACCAATTTCTTTATCATTCATATTTTATCTATTTTCTTCCAAAGCAAAGCTATCCTTTATTTTTTTCTTTCACCTCTTGTGTTTTATTTTGTTTGTTTTTTTGTTTTTGTTTTTTGTTCTTTTTGCAGTGCTGGGACCAAATCCAGGGCCTTGCACATGCTAGGCAAGTGCTCTACCACTGAACTACATCCCCAGCCCTTCACCTGTTATTTTTAATTGGTTGCACTTTATGCATAGAATATAAACACCTATTGACCAATATGTGGACAAGTGCCTAATATCTTTTTGATTTAAGCTAAATTATCTGAATAACACTCCTGGGTATATTTTCAGTGTTTCACAATATTAATTATATGTCTTTACCATTTCCACCTCCAATACACTTTTTTGAGCCCTTTTACCTCATGCTGACACTATTAAAAACTTTAAGAATCAAGTCAACATGCCTTTATAATAGCTTCCTTGTTCTAAGGAGTAAGGTACAATAAAGTTTTCCCTGTTTTATTAAACTGACAAAGGATGACATTTTCATGAAGACAGTCTAAACAACTTCCAGCCACTGGGAAAAAGATTAGCATTCCAAATCTTAAAGCTTTTACTTTTTAATGTTTCCCTGGGGTTAAATATAAAGTAAAAGACAGTTAAAATATTACAAATTATAAGAAAAATATGTTAATAAAATATTAAAGAAAATATTAATTTAAAAGTTTAATCTTTTACCTTTTCACCAGCAACACCCTTTGCACCAGGAATTCCAGGTACACCCTAAAAGAATGCAAAGGGAATCTGTATTTAATAACCTCATCAGAGAATCTGTGAGCTGCCAACTCCATTGCACACTGGTAAGAGACTGAGGGAATCATGATAACCTTGAAGATAGTAAGAGGGAGATACTACCTAGTCCCCATCTCTGGACAATCATAGAACTACCCACAATGTACAGGACCTTACTTCACTATATCTGGCGTATAAGATTGAACACTCTTAAAGCAAACCCTACTCTAAACTAAAGTAATTTTTTAGAGATGAATTTCCAAACTGGAATTCAGACCATTTTCGGGTCAATGGGAGTTCTTACGGGCAGGACATTTGCTATAGAGAAATAACATGATTCCATGTATGGAATAAAATGAGAGCCTATTGAAAATGCTGGGCTTTACAGGAGATAAAAGAGAAAGCCAAAGGATGCTAGGCTAAGATTTAGTGTTACCAGGAGTCCTAACATTCTCTGATTATTTAAAAAGTATCACGTAGTTTTCCAGAGTGGCTGCACCAACTTGCAATCCCACCAGCAATGTATGAGTACCCTTTTCCCCACATCCTCGCCAACACCTGTTGTTGCCTCTTTTCTTAATAAAAGACATCCTAATTGGGGTAAGATGAAATCTTAAGGTGGTTTTGATTTGCATTTCTCTTATAACTAGGGATGTTGAACACTTTTTCATATATCTGTTGATTGCTTGTAGATCTTCTGTAAAGTGTCTCTTCATTTCCTTGGCACATTTATTGATTGGGTTATTAGTATTCTTGCTGTAAAGATTTTTGAGCACTTTGTAGATTCTGGAGATTAGTACTCTGTCTGAAGTGTGTGTGGCAAAGATTTTCTCCCACTCTGAAGGCTCTCTCTTCACATTGCTGATTGTTTCCTTTGCTAAGAAAAAGCTTTTTAGTTTGACTCTATCCCAATCATTGATTCCTCCTTTAATTTCTTGCATTTTGGGAGTCATGTTAAGGAAATCGGGTCCTAAGCCAACATGATGGAGATTTGGACCTATTTTCTCTTCTATTATGTGCAGGGTCTCTAGTCTAATTCCTAGGTCCTTGATCCATTTTGATTTGAGTTTTGTACAGGGTGAGAGATATGGGTTTAGTTTCATTTTGCTGCATATGGATTTCCAGTTTTCCCAGCACCATTTGTTGAAGAGGCTATCTTTTCTCCATTGTATGTTTTTGGCTCCTTTGTCAAGTATGAGATACCTGTATTTGTGGGTTTGTCTCTGTGTCCTCTATTCTGTGCCATTGATCTACCTGTCTATTTTGGTGCCAAAACCATGCTGTTTTTGTTACTATTGCTCTGTAGTATATTTGAAGGTCTGATATTGTGATACCCCCTGCTTCGCTCTTCTTGCTAAGAATTGCTTTAGCTATTCTGGGTCTCTTATTCCTCCAAATGAATTTCATGATTGCTTGCTCTATTTCTATGAGGTTCGTAGTTGGGATTTTAATTGGAATTGCATTGAATTTGTATATTGCTTTTGGTAGTATAGCCATTTTGACTATATTAATTCTGCGTATCCAAGAACATGGGAGATCTTTGACCCAACTATCCCACTCCTTGGCCTACACCCAAAGGACTTAAAATCAGATTACTACAGTGATGCAGCCACATCAATGTTCATAGCTGCTCAAGTCACAATAGCTAGATTGTGGAACCAACCTACATGCCCTTCAATAGATGAATGGATAAAGAAACTGTGGGATATATACACAATGGAATATTACTCAGCCATAAAGAAAAATAAAATTATGGCTTTTGCAGGTAACTGGATGATGTTGGAGACTGTCATGCTAAATAAGATTAGCCAGTCCCAAAAATCCAAAGACTGAATGATCTCTCTGATAAGTGAATGATGATGCATAATGCAGGGTGGAAGGGAGGCAAGAATGGAGGAAGGATAGATAGCATAGAGGGAAGGGAGGGGTGGGGTCATGGTGGGAGGGCAAGAACAATAACAGAATGAGACAGACATCATTGCCCTGTGTACATGTATGAATGCACAGATGGTGTGACTCTACTTTGTGTATAACCAGAGAAACAATAGCTGTACTCCATTTGTGTTCAATGGATCAAAATTAAATGAATAAAAAATAAAGAAATAAATAAAAAGTATCAGATGTCCTAACAGATTGGGGGCTAGTTATTGATAGTACCAAATAGCCTTTATTAATTTGAAAGATTTGCCTCCAAAGAGTCAAGAACACCTGCAGTACAGTCCATATAAATTTCCAAACATGTTGATTTGGAGAAACATCAATCTGAATGCTTCCAAATGAGGCTTATCCGAAAATGATAACTTGTCTCCCTGAGAATCCACTCAACCTTCTCATGATTCGACCTTGCTAAAAGAAGTCAAGACTGGTTAAAGGTAGGATGAAGTATACGGTACCAGTCCATAGCTCAGGATTAGTGTGATGATACAAGGAAGACAGCAAACTAACAGAAGAGGGATCTAAAACACAAAATTAAAGCTTTCTAGTCATATTTATTGGAGAATGCCACGTACTCAGGGAAAAAAATATAAAAGTATAAATCTAAAAATATGAAAGTAAAACATCATATTTTTCTCAGAACTCATCAAATTGCATACTATGTCTCTCCCTCCAAATTCATATATTTAAAGTGGGTAAACCAGCAAATATTTAAAGAATCAGATACTTACTGGTAGCCCCTGCAATCCTGCATCACCAGGAGGTCCAGGTTTCCCTGGTTCACCCTGGAAAAAAAAGCTTTTTATCACATAATTGAACCTGTATGAGCTGCTATATTACTTTTTTTTAAGTATTCTTTTAGTCGTCAATGGATTTTTTATTTATTTATATGTTTTGCAGAGTATTGAATCCAGGACTTCACACATGCCAGGCAAGTGCTCTACCACTGAGCCACAATTCCAGCCCTATATTACTTTTTTTGTTTGTTTGTTTGTTTGTTTTGGCGGTGCTGGAGATTGAACCCAGGGCCTTGTACTTGCAAGGCAGGCACTCTACCAACTGAGCTATATCCCCAGCCCCCTATATTACTTTTAAGAAAGGAAAGAGTATAGGCTTTTTAAGTAAAAGGATTTTTCCCACAGCTGACCTTATGTGTACTTTTAAAATTCAGCAAGGGGGTGGCAAGGTAGAACATGGGACATAAACTCAATCAAAGTATAATATCCTTTGGCCTACTTCCATCAATGGGGCAATTTTCCTGAGTTCCTAAAAGCAAGCAAATAAGCATACTATTCTAATAAGAATTTTGTCTTTGACACTGGATTAAAAAATTAAAAGGAGAAAAAAAAAGCCACAGCTAGCTAAATAAATCTGGTGATGTTGTAATGGAAACACTGTGCTCAGTTGGTAAGGCCAGAAACAGCTCCATTCATGAATGACTGAATCACACAGCTACCTTTGTTCCTGGCATTCCAGGTATCCCATCTCTGCCATCCACACCTGGCAAGCCCTAAAACACACAAAGAAGTACACTGTTAGAAAAAGTCATGTTCTTCTTTCCTACATTATTTTCTAAACTTTTACTACAAGTCAATAATCACTGAAAAGTGCGCCTGATGACTAACAGCTCTGGACATACCGTGTCTCCTTTGGGTCCGGGGAGTCCAGGAATTCCTCTAGGACCTTGAGCCCCCTGTAGGGCAGGATAGGAAGGATAAACAGGACATGGACAATGATCACTATATTTAGGACATGTCAAACAGATAAGCAAAATCATCAGATGACACTAAAAAGCAGGATGCTTGTAGTATGAAGACTAATTGGACTCACTCTGTCTCCCTTAGGACCTGCTTCTCCTGGAGGTCCTCGCTGTCCTTGATCACCCTGTACAAAATTTAAATTTTGTTAATACAAGAAAAATGTACTTGTTGATAGACTGTTAAAATTAGAAAGCATCATCTACGTTATCTACCTATTGCTCTTTCTTTACAATGGCTGTGATCTATAATGGATGCCTATCTCAAGAAATCTTTTTATAAAAAATATTATAACCTTAAAAATTGATGTTGACATAGGATAATCGAGACTTGCATGTCCCTTTTTTTCATTTTACATGTGTAATTGCTTTATGCTATTCAGATGTATATTTAGAATAAATTAAGTTCCATACTACAGACAACAGTATCTTTATCTACATCTATATAAAAGTTTACCTCATTGACTGCTATGGTGGGCTGAGGATTGGGTTAATTGCTAATGTTTTCTCCATGCTATGTAATTAATTCCCCATTCAGTAATAGTGATTTCTTTCAAAATTATCCAGCTAATGTGGATATAAGGTACAGGTAATGAGTGAGAGGATGTGTCTTCTTAATATAAAGCTTTTTATTTTTTGTTGCTTGACTACTTCAAAACCTTGAATGGCTGGCTCCCTGTTGTTACTGTTGATTGCTTATATTGGCATCAAATATTCTCCATAAGGTGGTTCTACCTTACCACATCTTTTCCACACACTTCTCTACCCTAGGCAGTGACAGCCTCTATAACAACTCATGAATCCCATACCACCAACTGTGCCCTCCTGTATTTTGCTACCTTCCCCATCTAGAATAGCTTTCCAGGTCAACCTTCACAAGGTCCTCTTACATTGATTATCTCTATCACATGTTCTAGCACTTGATCTTGATCCAGCCATATCACATGTTCTAGCACTTGATCTTGGTCCAGCCATATGATTCAGAATTGTTGAAAATACCTGAGCATCTCTTCTCCCATCCGGGATTGATGATAGGTTCAGTTTACATAAAGTAACCAGTCTATTTCCTCAACAACAGATTCACTCTACCAAGAAATGGCATAAGAACTGGCCAGAGCCTTATGATCTCTGATTTAGCTACACATAGTCACTTAGTTACATCCTGTCTTTTCCGTGAGACCAGAGAACTTTGATAGTCATGAATCCTATTTGACATATCTTTTCTACTTTTTATATTGTATAGGTGACTAATGGATGGTTTTTGTTGTTTTGTTTTGTTTTGTTTTGTTTTGTTTTGGTCTGTTTATCTCCAAAAAAGGTTTGAGGCCAACTACAATAATGAGAAGTGTACATAGTATGGAATAATGTGATCAGAAATCATAGAAAAAGAAAAAGGCAGAACTACCCAGGAATTAGAAATAAGATTGTTACTGTGAATCTAAGGTGTGACAGCCAAAGCCAAAGGAAAACACAGTGAACATAAAAACTTAACATACTGACTTATTCCATAAGAAAAAATATCAAATCAGAGGAATATTTCTCTGTGTCCCAAAAAGATAGGCTTGTTTTAACTATAATTTTTAAATAAATATAAAAACAATTGTTCATTTTTCCATTTTAATTATTCACATGTACAAGATACTTGCACATACCCATATAAACAGCAAAATCTATTACTCCTAAAAAAATCTACCATTAGGTTTTTTAAAGGAAAATCACTTACAGGTGCCCCAGGCAGACCCTGAGGCCCAGGTTCTCCATCTAAGCCCCGAGCACCCTGAAAAAAACAAGATAAAGAAATAAAATTGAGATTGGTTATGTATGTTAACGGGCATATCCTTCTTTCTAAAGAAAGATAATAGTGAGTTTAAAAGGAGGTTTTATGCCTAAAACACACAGTGAACCTGAGGAGTACTTTATCAGAAGCTTCAGGTATGAAAACACAGTTTTTATCTATTCATCACAATGACAGTATTTAAATGCAATGTTTAATATACTTCTGGAATTCTAAGTTAACACTGCATTCTCAGCTGCTGACATGAACTTAAAACACTAGTACTCACTCAGAGAACTTAACAAATCCATTGGAAAGAGGTTTGGCCATCACCCTCCAGGGTTCTCAGAAATTCCCATGGGAATTCATTAATGGTAAAGGCTATAGAGACACTTTACAGATAGAGAACTCTGGTACCACCGCTGGGAGAGGGACTTATGAGACTCTGGATCCTACCAAGATCAAAAATAAAAAGTCCAGCCATATGATTCAGAATTGTTGAAAATACCTGAGCATCTCTTCTCCCATCCGGGATTGATGATAGGTTCAGTTTACATAAAGTAACCAGTCTATTTCCTCAACAACAGATTCACTCTACCAAGAAATGGCATAAGAACTGGCCAGAGCCTTATAAGTCTAATTATCTGAAAATGATCTCTGACTTGGCTACATATTGTACAGATAATGCCCTTATTTTCATTAGAAGAATCAAAATGTGATCTTAAAACAAAAATACATTGTTTTGGTGTTCTTCACATATGCCCTTTGCCAAGATACAACCTGTCTCTAAATGTTGTTCTCATCTACACAGCAAATAAGAAAGCATAAGGACAACTGCAGTGAAAAGACAGCTCCTAATGAACCAGGCTGAGATGAGATGATAAAATAAATGAAAAGCAGTCAGAGTACTGGATAGATGTCAGGCCAAGAAAGCCAGGTGGACAGCATCTGCAGTAAGAATTAAACTTAGAAAACCTTTGAAAGGAGGTTCAGACATAGGTAGAATCAAAGAAAAAAATACAACGGAAGCAGAGGGACCACAGAGTATTGAAATTCTTTGATCCCTAAAAACCAGAACAGAGCAGAGGCATTCTACATTCACTGGGGAAGAAAGAATTTGGAAGACCCGAGAAAAACCTTGAATTCATCATTCACTTTGCAATATAAGAACAGAGAACAGCTTTGCATTATAGAAATGGCTTTGATGCGATCTCTCGCTCTCTCACTCACTCTCTTTCTCTCTCTCTCTCTCTGTCCCTGTCTCTCATTGCTGTTCAGCATGAGCTCAGACCTAAACTGCTGTTACTAGGTAACCAGTCGATGTCTGAGTTCAAAAAAAGAGCCTATTTTTTTTTTTAAAAAAAGCAATTTGATAGAAATCAAGGGAAATAAGAAATTTTTTAAATATTAAATAGAAAATGTTTCAAATAAAGAGAAGTTCTGAACAGTAATTGGCTTCAAAGCAAAGGGTCATGTATTTTAGGGGATGATTTAAATTCAGAAAAAGTGAAGGCTTAGCTAACAGAAACATCAAAATTTATCAGTCTTATTAGGAGATACACACAGTGTAACTTAATGTGAAGATAGAAATGCATAAGACTACAATTTTTTTAAAATACACTGCTTTAAGGAAAGAAATAGTATAGAGGAGAGGAAAAAATAAAGCAGGTAGAAAGAAAATACCTGGAAGAGACAAAGAGATTTTAAAAATAAAATTGAAAGGAAAAATAGTAAACAAGCCAGACTTTTAATTCACAAAAATGTGCATTTCTTTTTAAAAAAAATTAAGATTTGATTTCATTTATTGAGCATCAACAATGTACAACTTATTGTTATTTAATTGTTAATAAAAAGTTCTGTGTTGCTGTGTTGAACTGACACAGAGTAACCACAGTGTCTCTAAAGAGAATAAAGCCAGGGTCAGAAGGGGTGGTAAGCAGATGCTTTTGAACATTCTCTGACCTACAAATTGGCTTTTCTAACATACTTTCTAAGAAATGGAAACTGTTTTCTGATACAAAAGCTAGACATACCCCTAAACACACACACCCCAACAGAAACATTTTTGAGGGTATCATCAACATATAGGTTTCTGTTGTTCTTAGGATACTCACTCAACCAAGCATAACCCATTCTTCATGCTTCACACACAGTACCTCATCCCTGTAGTCTCAGCATCCTTCTGATGCCACCCCCTCCTGGGTCCTCCAGTTCCCCATCTGCATTCCCTCATTCCATTCGCCTTGAGATTTCTGCCTCTCTTGCTGCACAGTTAGCTATTTATTTGACTTTCACAATAAGCAACAAACTTAATGGAGCCTTATTTCTCTTCATATCTTCCTAACAGCTTGAAGTACACCTTGCTATGGAAGGGCTAGGAAAATCAGATTTCTGAGACTGGGCTGTGGGCAGTTTGGTGGATTCTGGTCACAGGTTTATCACCCCTGTCTAGGGCAGGGCTCAGCTTGCAAGTGGGCAAAGAATGTCCCCAGCAGCTTGGGAGGCAGCCTGTCTTCTCTCAATTCTCCCTTCCTGTGTTCCCCAGTCTATGCCTTATTGACCAGAAGCACCCCAACCACTGGGCCAGTGTTATCAGTGCTAGCTACAGATACTGATAGAGAGAAAATAGAGCAATCCAACTTACTCTAAATTACCCAAGACCATTTAAAATATATAATAGAGTAGTCCTCCAAGTCCATAGGTTTTGCATCTGTGAATTCAACCAATTGTGGATCCAAAATAAACAAATAAACAAATAAATAAATAAGTGGTGTTGCTGAAGATAAGAAGTTGTTTTAAAATGGCCAAAACTCTATTTAGTATTTTTGATATTGTAGTATTGTCATCATCATCTTACTTTTTCCCCTTTGTCCCCAACTATGCCGGTGATGCCTCTTAAACCTTGAGCTCCCTGGAAATATAAAAAAGAAAAGGGGATTGTTTTAGTTAAGGCACATGTTATTTTTTTTAAGCTTCCTGCAGAAACTGATCCAGAAGAAGGATGTTATCATAACCAAAGATGATGCCTCACCTTGTCTTTTACATCAGCCATACCTTGGCTAGCCTCAATGTTCAACAAATTTTAAACAATCCATAAATGTTACTTATTTTGACAAGAAGAAGGTGTAACAATTATACTTTCATATAGTACAAAAGTAATGTAAATTCTGATTTAACAAACATTTTAAATTGAAGTATGCTGATGCTCAATTACCTTGCGAATTACTGCAGCAATCTGCCAAAGCACAAGGGACTAACTTTTTATTAAAAAACATGATTTTGAACAAATATTAACATTCTAATTAAAATGATTACTGCTGGAATGAGCTACATTAATCTGGCACATTGTTTTCCTACTGTGTATTTAGGGTATACAAAATTTTCTCATTATATCGTGCGATAGTGCTATAGAATACAAAAAATGTGTCAACCTCTTCTGTTCAGTATTTGCTTTAAGAGAGTCTGGCCCTGGAGTCTACTAAATGAATGTATGCAATTATATGTAAAATCTTTTTGTTTAAAAAAGTGCTTTAATGTACAATGGGAACTCTTTCTTATTCTGAAGAAGTGATTATCTCAATGCTGGTTTGGTTTGGTGAGAAATAGAGAACATCATGTTAAAATAAAGTTATTAATTCAAATGCTAAATATGAAAATCCCATGTTTACAATATGTGCATATCCTAATCCAATATATTTTTAGAATACTTTACTGGAGGTCCTTGAGCTCCAACTTCTCCCAGTTCTCCCTGGTCACCTTCTTCACCCTAAAAAACAACAGAGAAAAGCACAATAAATTGGTCTAGCAAATGAACACAGAAATATGCTACATCTAATGCAGAACATTTTATATTCATTTGGCATCTATATTATGCTTTCTTAAATTATTTTATAATGTATGATCATATTAATTTTAGAATATTCAGAAAATCCAGAGAAGTATACAAATAAAGTCACTCAAATCACACAGTTCAATTATAACTACCAGTAACATTTTAATTTTTAAAAATATTTTGTTTGAGTTGTAGGTAGACACAATACCTTTATTTTATTTTTATGTGGTGCTGAGGATCGAACCCAGGGCCTCCCACATGCTAGGTGAATACTCTACTGAGCCACAACCCCAGCCCCTGTAACATTTTAGATGCTGTCCTTCCACAGTTTTTCTAAAGGGAGGAAAGGAGAGGAAAAAGGAGAGAAATAGATGAAGGAAAATGTGTGTGTTCATGTTTGAGAGAAAGAGAAAGTTGGGGGAGTTACTGGGAATATATAGTAATACTATATAAACAGTTACATAAGCTATAGGATATTTTAATTATGACTTACATGTTAGCTTTTCTTTTTACCACTTTTAGACCATACACACCTTTTCGTGGATTTAAATCAGTCTTTTCTTTATGGGTTATACTTTTGATTTCACACATAGAAAAGCCTTTTCCGCCCCCAAAAATATATAAATATTCATCTGTACTTGTTTTTAGTAATTCTGTAGTTTAATTTCTGGCACAGAATTTAAAGATCACTTACTCCAATATCATTTATTGAATAGTAGATTCTCTCCAAATAAATTGGAAAATCCATCCTTAACATGTATAAATCATTAGGCTCTAGGTTTCCTATTCTATTCCACTTATCTGCTTATGATGTTGCCAAAACCAAAACATTTTAATTAATGAAATTTTGTAACATATTTTCATCTCAGGGAGAATTTACTTACCTTTTTAATTTATAGTTACTCTTATATTTCAGATTTTCTTAAATTTTTACCCTTCCAGAGGAATGTTAAGATCACTGGACAGATATCCCAAAAATACATTAAATCTTTCTCTCCTGGAAGTTAGTGTATCTCCCCATTTAGTCAAATGTATCTCTTTTGATCTTCATGGATAGTTTTACTCTTTTCTTCAAATTAGGCTTCCTTGTTGAGTTTGTTCCAAGGTATTTTGACTATTTAGTTGCTATTGCCAATGGGACCATCTTCCATCACATTTTCTAAATAATTATTATTTTGGCACCTTGTTATTATAACCTCTGATATACTTTTAAATGTTAGAATATTCAAAAAAGTCTGATTCCTCTACAGAAATATTATTTTATAGAAAAAAGTGACTTTCCCTCTGATGAGGGTTTTACTTTCTTTGAATCAATATACAGTCTTACAATTTCTGTGGTAATAGATATCTTAAATTATTAAATTAGTGATGAGAAAAATTGTTTATAACATCTTGTATATAATATTAGATTTAAATCCATTACTATTGTTTCTTTATTACATATTTCAATTCACTCATTTTCTTGCTCCATCAACTATATCTTACATTTAAAGATTTTCACAAAAAAGGACAAAACAGAAAATTTAATAGCAGTATTAATATAGAACATTTAGGCATATGATTCAAAGAGCTACATTGTGCCTAAATAATTTAACTTGATTTTTAATGTATTATAGGGGTCTTACACCTTGGTTTTAGTCTCATAATTATATTCAGATTATATTCCATTAGAACATATGATTGACAGTGGGAAGAGGCAGTCCAGTTCAAAAGCCAATGAATTAACTGAACATGGAGTGAATAATCATCACATGTGCATAATTAAATGCTACTTATTTTTCCCTACAAATTTATAAAACTAGCTACAAAAACAACAATGATTAATAGGTCCTTTGTATTTTTTCCTTAGTAGGATATGGAGCATTTCCCATAGATTCTCCATAAACCTTAGAGCAATATGCTTGAATTAAATAATTTACCTTTGGATGAAAAGCACACACCTCATCAATAACCACAAATTTAAAATGAAAAAATTTAAATTTATTATCATTTATTATTTATTTATTATCATTTATTATCATTTTACTAAGAGATATTTGAATGAATTGTGATCTACATGATGTTGCCAATACCATCTTTTTTAATTTTTTGTTTGAATTAGTTATAGATGATAGTAGAATGCATTTATGCATTTTGATACATAAATAATACATACAAGGAGCATAATTTCTCATTTTTCTGATTGTACATATTGTAGGATCACACCAGTCATGTAGTCATATATGTACATGAGGTAATGTCTGTTTCACTCTACTGTCCTTCCTATCCCCATACCCCTTACCCTCCCTTCACCCCCCTCTACCTAATATAGAGTAACTATTGTTCCCTAGCACCCCACCTCCTTACTGTGAATTAGTATCCACATATCAGAGAAAACTTTCGGCCTTCGATTTTTGGGGGTTTGGTTTATTTGGCTTAGCATGATATTCTCCAATTCCATCCATTTACCAGCAAATGTCATTATTTCATTCTTCTTTAAAGCTGAGTAATATTCCATCATATATATACATATATATGTGTGTATATATATAGACATATATATATAAATATATACACACCCCTCATTGTCTTTATTGCCAATACCATAACTTAATTTTTGAAGTTTCACTATTCATTCCTGTTATGGTTTGGATATGAGGTGTCCCCCAAAAGCTCAAGTGTGAAACAATGTAAGAAGGTGAATTAATCCCTAATGGGATTAACTGAGTGTTAACTGGAGGTAGGTAGGGTGTGGCTGGAGGAGGTGGAAACTGGGGCATGGAATTGGGGTATATATATTTGTATCTGTCGAATGGAGTCTCTCTCTCTGCTTCCTGATTATGCAAGCTGCTTTCCTCTGCCATGCTTTTCCACCATGATGTTCTTCCTCACCTCAAGCCCTGAGGAATGTAACTGGCCTTCTATGGAGTAAGACCTCTGAAACTGTGAGCCCTCACATAAAATTTTCCTCCTCTATAATTGTGCTGGTCAGATCATTTAGTCACAGCAGTGAAATAGCTGACAAAAACAATTCCTATATTCTCTAAACAACTTTAAAAGTCTTCATTAACTAACTTGTGTAATAAATTCAAGGCAAAATTGTGAATCTAAATGCAAACTTCAGGCCTCCAGGATCTCTTATCATTCCAGTTCATCTGTTAGAAGTCCCTTTAAGAGCTCATTCTTCAACAAACTATTGTCATGCCATTTTCTTTTTAGTTGTAGATCAACACAATACCTTTATTTTACTTATTAATTTTTTTATGTGATGCTGAAGATCAAACCCAGTGCCTCATGCATGCTAAGCAAGCACTTTACCATTGAGCCACAACTCTAGCCCTGTCAAGCCATTTTCTTACATAACTGTTCAAAAACACACTAATAGTTTAACGTGACATAAAAATGTGAAATAAATGAAAAGAATTTTCAACAACATTCAATGAAAATTTTGGCAATTACCTAACACAGCAAAAAGTGTGCAAGTTTTCCACTGAAGCCCAAACCAGATTTGAGAGGCCAAATAACTAACTTATATAGATACCAAAAATACTAGTTTCATGAGAAGAGGGAAGAGCAACAGCTTCATCTCCAAATCCCATGGGTTAAGGGAATAAAATTTCCCCAAAATAATGGATCACCGAAAGGAGGAAAAAGAGATGCAGAGCATTAAAAATAACAGAAGTCTGCTACATTTGCTTTACTACACATATTACCTCATGAATATGTTTGATGTAATTTTAATATTCTTGCACACCTATTTTGGTGGTTAGTTAATATCACATGTATATTTCACACTTAGTGTAGTCGCACCCCTGTGATTAGATATGTTTTTCACTTCTGTGTTCCCAGCACTTAGAATAAATCCTGGCACATGACAGGTACTTAATAAATATTTACTAAATGTTCAAAATCACAAATTTTGAGATTCAGTGAAGAAATGGGCATGCAGAGACCATTCCAAAGTGCTCATTTTTTTCTACTGTATTCCAACTTGACATCAGGAAGCCAGCTATTACATTCCAGATAAAAAAAAATGCCTTCCCAGTCTAAGTAATAAAAGGCATTTAAAATAAATGTCCAAACTACAATAGGGTACAGAAAATTGGCCTATTTATTCTGATTATGTGAGGTTATTTTGTAGACTGACTTTAGCTAAGGAGTTCAGCTAAGGTGTTTAGCTAAGGGTATTAATGCTTGAAGACATCAGTAAATTGCTTCTCTAGCTGTTTACTTCCGAAGAAAAAGACTAATATTTTATCTCTACCCAGTAAAGGTGTAGAATAGCATTGTCAACAGTAACAATGGGATTGGGGATATAGCTCAGTTGGTAGAGTGCCTGCCTTGCAAGCACAAGGCCCTGGGTTCAATCCCCAGCACCGCAAAAAACAAACAAACAAACAAACAAAAAACAATAACAATGAAAAGTCTATAGGATCTGCATTAAGAATAGCCTGACTTCATAAAATATAACAAAATGTACCAAGACAAAAGTTTCACTGTGCAGAAAACAAAATTCTTAGATAGTTAAAAGATGACTAACCTTGGCAGATTTTTAAAAAATGGCAATAGGTCGTCCTGCTTTTGAATTTCAGTCTTGGCTTTTCTGCAGAGCACACCTGCCCTGGTACAAGTTTGCTATAGATTCCATGCTTGCATCCAGATAATAACACAAGTTACTACTAACTTCCAATTTACTCAAAATTTATGTCATATTGAAATGAAGTCAGAAATAAATAGAAAAATTATTTCAGAACTTGAGATGAGAAGTTATAAGCCAACTTCTCTGTTTGCTAAGCTCAACAACACATTGCATAAAATTTTATGAATATCAAAAATTTTTCTTTTCTACCTCATTTCAAAAATGAGGTAGAACAACTCGGTGAATGTTTGACTATCATAAGCATCAAGGAAAAAAGCTGAATGTGACTGATTTGAAAGGGAAAGAAAAGATAAAAAAGAAAAAAAATGAAAATGTCCAGTGCCTTCTTTGTTTTTTATAATTAAGCAACTTATTATGCTTAGTCAGAATATTAATGCATCTACTAAGAACATATCAAACATTATTTGAAAGAGAAGGACAAATATAATGTATGTTGTATTATTCCTCATAGTTACTTATAATGAAAATACCTCCTAATTACAGTTTACCCACTAAATACTCATTTTTCTTACCTTGTGTCCTTGTCTTCCTGGCTCACCAATTTCTCCTTTAGCACCTTTATGGCCCTAGCAAATACAAAAATATAAAATATATAATATCATATATTTTAATATATATATAAATTATATTAGATATTTATTAATTGTATAAAATTATATATATGTATATAGAATTTATTGGGTTTGGCACCAAAAGTGTCAGAAGACTCACAAAATGATCCTGCTTGCCTAAGTCCTTGTCAAGGTACTACTAAAAAAAAGGTTGTGTCACTTAAAATTACTGCCTTGAATGACCTAAATAGCACTATGTGTATTACATAGCTACTCTATATAATATGTATCAGTTTTAGTTAACAGGAAAACACTGTTCTAGAATTTTAAATGCCACATTACCCAGTTCAGCACCAAGATTTATTGATACCTGCCTGCTGTTCCAGAAATCCGGGTTCCCCACTTTCCTCCTCAAGTGGTTTAGAGCACTGAGCCTTTTACTGCACTATTGATTGAACTTTTCAGAAGAAGCAGCCCTGATGGAGCTCACCTAGCTGTGCCCTGTGTCTGTGGCTGCTGGAAACCCTTCTGCCTCCATACCCACCTGCTTCCTGAAGGTGGGGAAGGGCAGCAGTAAAAAGGGCACTTCCCCAGATGCACAGCTCTCTGCCTCTTCCTGTACACTATTGTTGGTGGAAAGGGAAGGCATCAAAGGACAGTCTAAGCAAAGTCTGCCTGGCATGAAAAGAGGATTCCTGACCTCTCTTGTCAGGCCACCTGTTCTAAGCTTACTTGCACTGTAGGCAGTAACATGAGGCAAACTGTGAGACAACATCCCCAAATTAAGTCTGTCAGAACTCTGACCTCTCTCAAGTCTTTCTGAAAAATAAGACACCAAGCCAGGTCCAACTCTTCCACAGCTGACAGAAAGCACTGAAACCACCATAGGGAAAACTCTGGGGAAAATCTACCTTGGGGGCTTCCTGATCACAGTATAACCCCCAGGAATTTCTCAAAATCACTTTAGACTTAGAGACTGGAAAGAGAAAGCCATTTATCCCCAGCAGTTGGCATTTATTTACTTGTTTTTATGGAATATTTTTAAGTAATTATGATGGCAGAATCAAAGAAAAACACTTTCAGGAAAGTCTCTTTTCCTACTTATTTTGCAGTTTTCCCAATTTTCCACAGTTTTTTTAAACCGAAACAATTTCAAGTAATTATGTACCCAGACCTCTCCCTTCAGTCCTGCCACTGTCTTCATCCTTTAGGGGCAAACTTCTGGCCCTTGATTTGGTGTTCTAGTGTCCCTGCATCCCATGTATTTCACTGGCATTTCTTCCCTGAACTTCGAGGTATCTATATTAAGCATCTGTGTCTCAGTAAGTAGGAGCACATGCCAGGGGCACCAGCTAGAATCCAGGCTTAACAAGCCCACAGACTGAGGCACAGAGTAAGCCAACACAGACTTGACCATCTGAGTTGGATCTCCACACCAGGAAGGACAGTGCTTTAAGTAAAGCCTCCATTTTTCCATGGATGGTACTCTAGGAAATAAAATAAGGAAAATATTCTCTTACCCTCATGCCTGGTAGGCCTGGATATCCAGAGCGACCTGGTGGACAGGAATTGGGACACTAGAATAAAGCAAGAAAGAGACCATGAACCAGAGCCCACTTTGTGAAAAGGCCGAATTTTTAAAGGATTCCAACTCTTAAATCCTTATGCAATTATAAGTCATGAATTAAATTCAGATATCCCTTTCCTCCTTTTTTATTGAATGTTTAAACTAATATTTCTAGCTTCTAGAAAAGTATAGAGAATATAACAAGTACCTTCCCATATATTCACCCCAGATTTAATAAATGCTAATATTTTGCAATATTTATTTTGGATATACTATATTAAAGAAATGAAATGTTTACAGATAATGAATTTTGCCATGACCTGATCATTTCCTTCCCTCTCCACCAGACTAGCCATAACCTGAAGTTCACACCCCCACCAATGAGCCAAAATTGTGCTTAGTGCAGTTTACCACTATCATTCCATTATTAATCTACACATAAAATATCTCCTAATATTGGGGTAGTCTAGTGAAAAGCATGCCTTAGGCATAAAGTAAAAATATTGCAGAAAAAATAGATAACTTCTATAATGAAAAATTGTCATAGTCTGAGTATATACAAGCCACCAGTCCACTAATGCTACAGATTTTCTTCCACCTGAGTAACAGTAAAACATAGAAGCACAGTGTGCTCCAGAAAGATCATTTCAAAGACAACTCATCTGGAGACTAAAAAACTGCATTTTGTTCAAAGAAAAACATCTTACCAGTGGATCTCCATCATGAAAGCCAATTGTTCCCTAAAGTATATAAAATATTAAAGTTAACAATATAAATAATTAATTCAAACCTAGTAATAATAGTGAGTTCATTGGATAAAGATATAATTAAGTATATTTGTTTCATAAACTACAAGGCACAAATAGCAGTGTATTATGTGCTAATATTCTAAAAACTTGACTCATGGGCATATTCCTTTACAATACTCCTAAACTACAGTAGATCATTTTTTTCAGGGGATTAAAAAAGGATTGAAATGAGAAGAAGAATAGAAAAAAATCTTTAATATATAAATTTAAATATGTATTATCTCCTACTTAAACTCATGCTTTGTAAATTTGTTACTGTGAAAAATTTGAACTAGCACTTCATTTGAAAATGCTTCTTTTATACATCAAAGTTTTGAGCATTTGAAAAATCCGTGTCAAATGTTTTCACATGTAAGGATCAAGACTTGCTTTGTGAAACTACCTTTTAAATTATTGTGCTCCTCTACTTTTCTGGCCTTAAAAAAAACAATATTCTAAATGGATGACAAAATTGGTAGCCATTTTGGGAGTGTTAGAATAAACGAGTCAATTAATAGGCTCTTCCATTTCTGGTTCTTAGATTTCTTCAGTCCTGTCCCTCAGACACAAAGAAAAATTCAAGTTTCAAACAACTTACACTAGGTCCTGGGGGGCCGGGGGGTCCAGGTGGTCCTCTTTTCCCAGGGTCACCCTAAGTCATTTGAAAAATTGTGACATGGTGGTTATACATGTGTCAAAACACGGTACACAAAACCAGCGAGGCATGAGAGAATGCATTACTAGGAACCCCTACAGAGCTCAGCCATGCATAGACCTGCCACCAAATCCAATTAGTTCTACAAAACCAGAATAAAAAAGGAGTTCTAGTCTCACCAATATATAAAACAAAGCAAAGGGAGACAGAGAAAAAATAAACCCAATTCTTCTGTGTAGGATGATCACTTTATCTACTCTGAAAACAAATTAGAACCCCTATGTATTTTTCTAGGTGATTTACAGAGGAGCCAGAGCAGCCAATACTGCTAGTGCCTACCAGCTAATCAGAGCAAAAGAAAGCTCACACCCAGCGTGAAGCTTGAAGTGCAAGGTTAATCTCGGCAGTGTCTGACTCTTGCTGCTGCTGTTCTCCTGGTCTGTCATTTAGTCTGTCACTGCACTCTTGAAACACATAGAAAGCAAAATTGGCTAAATTTAACTAAACCATTCAGATGAAAAGGGGTTCCAACTACTCTCAATAGCAAATATTTACTCTTGGCATGCTATATTTTTTAATGTCCTACCATAAAGTGTCAAAAGCATCTTATAATTATTTTAAATGTATAATCATATTCATTCATTTCTTTAATAAATAAATCTGCAAACAGTAAGCACATGGAGAGAAGCAGGAAAGGTGTATAATACATTGTTCCTTTCCTCAATGAGTTTACAATTGTCTACCCTCTCATAACATGAATATTTCAACATTTTTGAAATGCTTACTGAATAGCCATATGGAGCACTTTTTATCAGCAATTTGCTCTATGAAGTTCAGCACCTTAATGTTTCAATTTCAATTCTGGTTATAATTTATTGATCCTAACAAATATACCTCATAATAACTTTAGGCTATTTTTTAAATTCATGTAGAAAGTCTAATACAAAAACCACTGGACCCAGCCCTGGCTGAGAATCTGTAAAATGGGGGTGACACTCCTTTACCTGACACTCAATTAGGAAGTTGGGAAGAAATTTAGCCAAAAAATTGGGGGAAAAAAATAGAAAGATTTGCAAAAATAAGGCAGCATTATTACCCCTAGTTCTTACCAATATCATGAAGTGGAATAAAATTTACCTGCCACTTTGAACTTGCAAGAGGGAGACTAGTACTGTTAGGGTACTTTGCCTTTCTAGTAACACCTTCTATTAAATCAGCAAATGTCTATTAAAATGCTCTGTGGTACTCACAGTAGGTCCTACACGGCCAAGTTCTCCAGGGAGTCCTGCTGTCCCAGGAGGACCCTGAAGTTGACAAATCAAAGTGACAAGGTAATTTATGGATATTTTATAATCTATCATAAATGCTATTAAATATAATAAATAACAGGTCTAGAGTTATGTATCTATGCTAGTGTCCAATGTGGCAATAACTCATTTGGCCAAACTCACAGTGGAACAGAAATTTTCTAAATTAGTAAATATTTTGTCTAGCAGAATAATTTGTGTCTGTCATTAGTAGACACCTTAGATGATATAACTAAGACACTATAATCCCCAATGGTTAGTGCTAGTCAAAAAGTAGGGTCAGAGTTTGAGAAACAGGCCATTTTTATACATTTTATATATAAAAATCAATGATGAATGATACATACAGGGGGTCCAGGAATACCACGACCCTAAAAGAATAAAATAAAAATATTTATTTCAAGTGGTTTATACTTAGTTTAAACATAGACACAAACACAACTGGGTTCAAAACCATAAATTCTAATACTAAATAAATATATGATACACATTCTAAAGAAAACACTGAATAATGAAAAGCAAACATGGCTCTGCTTCTGAAAAAAAGCAGATTGTTTCAGCTCCTCAAACATTCCTCTGATACCCACACTAACTAGAATTATTTTTCTCATCTTTTTAAAAAGAAAATCAAAGTAAAGAAGCCATCTAAACTTGTCCCTAGGAGAACTTATCATCACTCACAAATAGGCACATCACAACCAGTTTATAGATTTTATTCATTTGTAGTGTTGTTCAAGAAACCTACATTAAAGACAATATGCTTTCACAGTGTATAACATATGATGTTTCGAAGTTCCCAGAACAAGCATTCAGCACAAAGAGGCTGGTGGCAAAATGTCAGAAACACACCTCCCTTCTGACAGAAAAGTAAACTAGAAACTAGAAAGTAAACTGGTGTCATTCCTGAAGTATCCTACACTGGTATTCTAATGTAATAAAGTAAATTTGACTTTAAAGCTAGTTATTCTATTGCCCTCTCCTTTACACCTTGTACTCTTCATCAGCACCAGACTACATATAATACATATAATCAAGGATTAAAACCATTTCTGATCTATCTAACTGGCCCCAATTCTTGCACAGGGCCTCATATATAATCAACTCTAACAATATGCTTGTTGAACTTAAAATTGAACATTAACAAGCCCAAATTCCAATTGCCTCTCTTTGCTTTCCAATTTCAATTTTTCCCTTTAGGATTTCTCATTATTCTTTTCATTCCTACATTGGCTTGAATAGTTTTTATTCCAAGCTGTCTATGATACCATACTTATGTTAGCTTTTCATTGCAGACTTGCTTTTCTAAAATATCCATATATAAAGCATCCCATATAATCAATGCACATCTTTTGATATGATATTAATATTTTTAATCAGTTGGGCAGACACACAGGTAAGAACTTCACATGGCAATATGCTTTAATAATAAGTGGAACTTTCAATGCTTTCTTTGAAAAATTACTCTCATCTGAACATTCCAATACATAGATCAACTTGTGAAATAACTGTTATGCTTGAAAATACCAAATTGATCAGTAAGTTATTTCATTATCAGAGACCTAGATGTTTGACAAATTTCACTAAATATTTAAATATTAAAGAAGGTATCTCTATACGACATTGAGATCTGAGTTGAAAATGTTGTGAAACATGTTATTCACTTCTGAAAATAGGCTTTTAAAGAATAAGTTGATAGATGCTGAAATATGGCAAAGAAAACAGTACAAAGGGAGGTGCAGATTAATGGCAAGAGCAAAACAGAAGCAAAGATCAAAATAGAAAGGAAAAATAGCCTAAGAACCTTGTCCTCTTAAACATACAAATAGCACAAATCTGAGGGATTGTGCAGTACAGGAAAAGACTAGCCGGGGAGTCAGGCAGGCAATAATGTCTCATTAGTTGATATTTTATTAAAGATAAAACCAGTTGTAAAGATGCATGGTCTAAACACCGAATTTCCTGTTGTTTTGCAGGAAATGTTTTCTATCAACAAAGTAGAGAAGGAGTTGTCTTCTGAGAAATACCACCTGCAAGTAGACATATGTATTTTATATTGTATATTCAAATGCCTCTGAACAGTTTCTACTCACTGTAGGAATACTTACCATACCAGATAAGTCATGAAACTCTTTGTCATGTGTATTATATAGAAAACTGCATTTTTAAAAATTCCCAATAGTAGAATTTTACCTAAAGATAGGAAGTGTTCAGTTCTATGGCTTCACAGTTACTTACTGGAAATCCACGAGATCCAGGCACTCCAGGTTCACCCTAAAAATAAAATAGTTTCATTGTACTTAGATTTTTGTAGCATGATTATGTACATATATAAGCTGCATAAACATTGAAGTCACTAAAACATTGCATCTTAGTGTTTTTAAACAGTTTTAGTTGAAAAAGTGTTTTAGCTGTGTCTAGCTTAAATTGTTAGTTGATTTGCAAACACTACAATAAAATTGTACTTCAGCATTTAAGTAATATCATCAGTTGGTACCAGGTGGCTAACTTACTTTTTGTCCCCTTGGACCAACAGAGCCAGGGGATCCATCAGGTCCTGTTAAACCCTAACGAAGGAAGATAATGAAATTATAGTTATCATACATTCTTAGGTAAACAAGTGGGTAGAAGTTTTCATTTTATTTATTAGTTATCTGCAGCATGTTTGCATATGTATAATGCAAATTTTTATAAAGTAATACCTTCTATAATCTTATACAAAGGTGATACAACATGAATTCTGCCTCCTATTTATTTTCTGTTGACAACTTATCTTATATTCCTAAGTTTCTGATAATTGCATTATTTGTCAGAGGGTTCAATAATGTAGTGCCTTTTGTCTTTGCTTTGAGAAAATGCATTATAATAATTATGGTGTTCTAACAAGAAGTCTGATAGGTCCTTGCTTAACCATTAACTAAGGTTTATGTATCTCCATTTATAAAATAAAAACTATGTGTTTCTTTAACTAAAGGACAACAATGTCTGAAAAGTTAACAAAATTATTCCTTAATAGGAATTAAACATAAATGATCTTATTATTGCCGTATAATCCCTTAAATTCCTCTAGCCATCCTCTAGCAAGTGACAATTGCTTAGTAAAGAACATTAACTTTTAAAGTCATGTTTGAAAGCATCTTATCACATTATCTTTCTTAGTAAAAATGGCTATAATTAAATATATAAGTTCATGTATCCACGTGCCATGTATAATTTAAACCTAGTATTATAAAACACATTTATAACTATCATATTCAATACTAGGTGGCATTAAATAATCCTCTAAACATCCTCATTGTCTCTACTAATACTTATTTTATCATTATTCTCAATATAAAAGATATGAAAGCATAATACTATACATACACCTGAATTTCCACACCTTGTGAAGATGCATTGTTATTTTTTAATTTTTTCTTTGCTCTATGACACTTTCTGATGTTGTCACTTACAATACAATCTTAAAATTATACCTTCCTAAAGATAAATATCTGTACATGTACATATATACATGTATTCATAAATACCTTAAAAATGCTTTCTATTATCAAGATTTTGAAAAGACTCAATTAATATTCATGGAAAAATCTCTTAAAAAATGAAAGCCCTACTTAAAATGGATTGCCAAAATTTATATTTAGTTTGTCGTAGTCTGCTTAGGTATCAATAAAATGCTTTCATGTAATTCATATAGAAACTAGTTCCTTATCATTTTTATATTTCTCTACATCAATATCTCCAACAAACCCTTAGAGTGAATCAAAGAATTTTTTTTGAAAATGTTAATTACTGGAAACTTACCAAGGAATAAAACTATTAAACATACAAGAAAGAATTTTTGACAAGTTGTCTTAGATTGTCATTTGCCCTAGCCTAATTACAACACTGTAATCTGGGAACAAGCCCAGTATAATTAGTTGCTGAGCACTGATGGTAATGGAATGTTTGCTTTTATATCTCAACAAAGAAACCACACATACAGAGCAGTCTCTGGAAGCACTCACAGCACATAAAATTTAGAAACCTCATGGCATACTTAACTAATAGATCTTCCAACACCCAATTAGTGCAGATACCTTCCAAGACCAATCTTAGTCAATTTTTATACAATCAACCTGTAACTGGAATAACTAATAAGATTCTAGGACATTAACTACTATATACAGTAGAATTTCAGCTGCAATATAATAAAGCAGAACCAAGTCGATGGCTGGATAACCTGAAGACTATTTATAGGTCACTTCATATTTAAAATATCCTTCCTAGGATACGATAAATTATGTCCATCCCTTGGAAGCTCTTTGAATTAAATTGAAATTGGATCTGGCATCGGATGTTGCAGTGAAGTCTTTTATGAAATAACTATGTAGAAAACCATAAGCCCCACAAGGACAAGAACTACATGTGCATTACAGTTATAGCACATTGTCCCTGGCATCAGACACACTCAACACCTATTACTGAATAATATTAATGTAAGTTAGACTTTTCTGTAGGAGATTATACCTGTCCTTCTACATCGTCTTTATTTTTGGCTTAAATCTTGACTCTGCTACTTAATCTGGGGAGTTTACTGAACTCTATACTTTTCTAAATGCTGTTCCTCATTCAGAAAGGGTCCTACAAAAACCACAGCACTGTACTTCTGGTTCTCCTCATGTTTCTTCAATGTCTTACTATTTGCACCAACACTGACCTTTCAAGATAATTTCTTAACTCTATCCTAGTCATAAAACATCAGTCAGGGATAAAACTTGTGCATTTGGAGGATAATAGCATAGTTTAGCTATAATTCCTATATAATTCAAATTCCTCTTCTATTTGTCTCATATGAATCCTTTAAGAAAGAGAATAAAATACTGTTTACAGACCTCTCTGACCATGTCACAACAAAGAGCACCTTTAAGAATATTTCTATTGAGTTAGGTGCAGTGGTACATGCCTGTAAGGCCAGCAATCCAGGAGGCTGAGGCAGAAGGATCAAAAGTTTGAGGCCAGCAACTTAGCAAGACCCTGTCTCAAAATAAAAAGGGCTGAGGGTGTAGCTCAATGGTAAAGTCCTCCTGGGTTCAATCCCCAGTACCAAAAAATAAATTAGTTAGTAAATTAATTAATTAAAAAATGAAAAACTTTCTTTAAAACAGAATACCTCTATTGATATAATTGATGATAATAACATAGTTGTCATTTGGGAATAAGGTTATAACCAAACTCTGATATCTATAATTTTATTCATTCATAAGGAAAAAGAAGAATCAACTTAAATTCAAAGGAGAGAGATTTGAAATATATGTATATAACACATGCTTTTCAAAATCCAATTTGCAATAAAATTTTCTAAATCTTATTGCAAAAAATTACAGAGGGAAATATCGCCAGTGGTGGAGAGAAATGCATTTATATGGACATTTATGCAAACAAAGTTCTACATGAGATAATTAATGCTGACATTGTGTTTTGAACTTTAATGATGCTGTTTGTCAGAGAACAGCAGTCCTTTGCAAAGGTTTCCTTCCACATTCTAATAGCTCATCTGGTAAGACTCAAGGTGTAGTTCCACAAGCATAGCTTCTATGATGTTTTTATCTTTTCTGCCAAAAACCTACTCAACATAGGAAATAAACTTGGAACTGCATTGCTTTAAGATTCTTCCAAACATTATCCAACTAACTAGTTTCTTAATGTTAGCAAAAAAATAAGATTTGCAATCAACCAAGGAACAGAAGACAAAGAGATTGGAGGTTTAAGGTCTTTAGGTTCACTACCAAGAAAGGACTTGCGATGATTTCCTACTTCTTTAGTTCCCGTTATGGCTAAACACAAGCAAACTGTAAACTCTGATCTACTTACTTTCAAGTGTCCATTCCCAGTTTATACTAAAATACTTTTTTGAATGTCAAATCAACCAAAGAGTAGACTAAGAAAACTTTTCAATTCTAGAAGTCCAATGTGACTTCAATTCAAAAGTTACAGGATATGAAACATACCAAAAAATCATAAAATATCAAATGCAATTGGTTTTTAATATCAAATTATCTATATCATTCTTGTGTGGTAATTTACATACTAAAAAGTCAATATCACTTCTCTCTATTCTCTTCAGTTATCCTTCTGGTAAGAACCTCATTTGTTGGGAGAAAATCTTTTGCCAAGTGTATTTCAGATAGAGCACTAATCTCCTGAATCAAGAACTCAAAAAAACTTTACACCAAGAATACAAATAACCCAATCTAAGGAGATGAGCAGACACTTCACAGAAGATCCACAAGCAATCAACAGCTACATGAAAAAATGTGCATCATCTCTAGTAATAAGAGAAATGCAAATCAAAACTAACCTAAGATTTCATCTCACCCCAATTAGAATGTCTATTATCAAGAATGCAAGCAACAACAGGTGTTGGCAAGGATGTGGGGGAAAAGGTACACTCATACATTGCTGGTGGGGATGCAAATTGGTGCAGCCACTCTAGAAAACAGTATGAAAATTCCTTAGAAAACTTGGAATGGAACCACCATTTGACTCAACTATCCCTCTCCTTGGCCTATATCCCCCCCAAAAAAGGACTTAAAATCAGCATACTATAGTGACACAGACACATCAATATTTATAGCAGCTCAATTCACAATAGCTAGATTGTGGAACCAACCTAGATGCCCTTCAATAGATGAATGGATAAAGAATCTGTGATATATATACACAATGGAATATTATTCAGCCATAAAGAAAAATAAAATTATGGCATTTGCAGGTAAATGGATGGAGTTGAAGACTATCATGCTAGGTGAAATAAGCCAAAAATCCCCCAAAACCAAAGGCTGAATGACTTCTCTGATAAATGGATGACAATACATAATGAGGGGGGATGGTAAGGGAAGAATGGAGGAAGGATGGATTGTGTAGAGGGAAATGAGGGATGGGGATGGGGCTGGGGGAAGGAAAGATAATGGAATGAGACAAACATCATTACCCTATGTACATGTATGATTACACAAACGGTGTGACTCTACTTCGTGTACAATTAGAGAACTGAAAGTTGTACCCCATTTATGTACAATGAATCAAAAAACAATAAAATTTTTTAAACAAATAAATTAAACCAATAAAAACATGACTCTCATTTATATCTGCATGGAGCAGGCCTAGAGAGTCCCCCCAAAAAATCAAGATGTACAGATTCTTTTGCTCTCTTAGTCACTAAATAAATTACCCTGACTCCTGTAGAAAACTATTTGCCCTCATAATAATTCTGTTTCATTATCTGTGGAAAGTAATATTAATCTACTTTCCAGGTTATTGTAAGACTAAAGGAAATAATATCTGTGATAGTGCTTGAAGAAAAAGCGCTAAACAAATGAACAGTCTAGTTAATTTTTCCCTTAGATCTAACAAATGCCTAAAATACAGGCACATATATGGATTTTCTCCTTTTTTCTTTCCTTTCCTCTCTTTCTCTTTGTTTATGACTTCCTCCTCTGTCCCAGGAGACTGATTCAATGGCCTCATCAGTTTCTCCCTGAAACATCCTCCAGGCTCAAACATCTAAGGAGTCTCAGTCCTCTGCATTTGTTTTTTGTTTTGTTTTGTTTTGTTTTGTTTTGTTTTGTTTTGTTTTGTT
>JAJEJO010001033.1:450133-493006 GCA_020662805.1 Glaucomys volans | reverse complement strand
TTTTGTTTTGTTTTGTTTTGTTTTGTTTTGTTTTGTTTTGTTTTGTTTTGTGCTAGGGATTGAACTCAGGGCCTTGTGCAAGCGAGGCAAGCACTCTACCAACTGAGCTGTACCCTCAACCCTGCAATTTTAATATTCAAAATGTAGTCTGTTTTGTACTAATGGGACTACAAATACAAAGAAAAATGCTTGTAATTATTTTGACAATGTACTTCTGCATATTTCACAGCACTTTCATTTGTTTATCAAAAATTTCTGTTAAAGTGGAGAAATTATAAAACAACCCAAGGATTGCCTTTATGACATTATGATGTGAGATAAGGAATTTATTGAGCAGGCTACAAAAGCACTACTAAAACTGAGGGGCAGCTAAGTCTAGCCCTGTGCCTGAAATTAAACTGTAAATTAATAACAAGATAAAACTTCAGATAACTGGTTTATGCTTCAACTACCAAAACAAATTTTTTAAATTTAGTCAGAAATTTTGTTGTCATGGAAAAGGTCAGCTGAAGTTTCAAAGGAATACAGAAATAAGCTCAACTCATATTAGACTACTAGTTTATCCAGTGGCCTTGTATTCATCAGACATTTTTATTATAATATGACAAATTCAAGTAATTCAGTTTCAAAGAGCTTGGACAGCCAGAAAGTTACATAATTTCAGTTTGTATTATTCAAATATCAGTCCATGGGCACCTCAGGTACTGCCATTTTGCATACACAGAAAATTCAAACCAGGGCCTTTGAAATGTAAAACAAAGCCTAACTACTGAAGCATTAAATGAGGAAGAAAAGTACCCTCATTATGGTAATCCTGACAGAGACAGCATGTCTTAACAACAGCTAAAATCCAGCTATTTTTCCTCTCTCTCTCAAATTAAAGGATCTGTCTTAAACTCTAGTCAAATTTTCTTGGAAATTATAATTGTAGGTTTTGGGGTGCTTTGTTTCATTTAGAAAGGCCTTCAGAAAACTGGGGAGGGGCACTAATGTATGTTCTCTGAGAACAGATGCCATTTCTTGCTTCATTTTGTGTCCCAGGGACAAAATCAAGGACTAATCTATAGGACCTCATTAAGTAATAGAATGCATGGAGAGAGGAGAAACTGAGAATCCTGATGTCATTTTACTCTGAAGAAATATTATTTACCATTTATCTCAGCATCTCAGAGCTTTCTTCCTATGGGGGTAGGGGGTAGGGCACATTGGAGGAAGGTTGCTGGTTCCCAATCTTCAACTAACCCTAGTTAACTCATTTCTGTCAGTAATACTAAGGCAAAAAAATTAAAAAGGGAAAGACGAAAAAGCAGTTTTGAACTTCTTTTTTTTTTTTGGAACTGGGGATTGAACTCAGGGACACTCAGCCACTGAGCCACATCCCCAGCCCTATTTTGTATTTATTTAGAGACAGGGTCTCACTGAGTTGCTTAGGGCCTTGCTAAGTTGCTGAGGCTGGCTTTGAACTCTCGATCCTCCTGACTCAGCCTCCCAAGTCGCTTGGATTACAGGTGTGGGCCACCACACCTGGCTGAACTTCTTATTTGCTATGTGTTGACCATTTCTCTGCCTCTGCCCCATTCCCACACACACCTTCATTCACTTCAAACATCCTTTCCTTTTTCTCTTTCTTGGGATTTAAGAGTGCTCTGGCCCTTTTTTTCTGAATTAATTCAAGACAGTACCAGAGAATGGGCAAGACCAGCTGTTGTGCCCCTTAACCATCACCACCACCACCACCACCACCACTGGGGCCCCTTCCTCCCTGTGCCTACGTTGGGGTTGAGCTCACGGGGTGAACAGGGGGTTGACAGTTCGAATCAGGAACTGGGCTGCTTTCTGAAGGAAGGAAATGCCTTGAGTTGCCTTCCTATGAGTTTCCTTCCTTGTAGCCACGAGGTAGGTAGCTCCAACTTCTCAAACCCCTTTCAGGGAGATTCTAGCTCCACAGGTTAGGCATTATGATTAAGGCTAAGCTCAGGACCACATATCACACACTCCAGGCTCGGGTGCGGTCCCCATCACTTTCACCAACTCAGCCTACTCACGTCAGCACCTGGCGTGCCAGGCTTTCCTGGAGCTCCTGGCTTTCCCGGTTCTCCAGGAGGACCCTGTGCAGGTGAGACAGGGAAAGAAAATGATGCAAGGTTGAGACTCTTTGGACACGTGGCTGCAAAACACATCTAAAGGAAGGAAGTGGGATGTCGTCGCGTTGATCAACTTACCGGGGGGCCTGGGGGACCCTTAGGACCTCGGTCACCCTGGAGGCACAGAAGCAAAAAGCAGTTCATGAGTAAAAGTTTAGGTCCACTCTGGGACAATCCCTAATGAGCTGACACCAGGGACAAAGCCAGGGTAAGGGCCAAAAGGTGGAGGTTCATGAGCAATAGGGAAAGACAGGCCTAATATCGCTTCTCTGAAAGTCCTAGGACTTCTAAGATCCAACCCTCAACTGTCATCTCCATCCAGTCCCAACTTTATGCGAGTGGCGTAAAGGGAGACACCGCTGAAAAAAGTTCGGAAAAGAGCAGGCTTGAGGAACAGAAGGTACCTGCAGACCGAAACTTACATCGATGCCATCGATGCCTGGAACACCAGGGGGCCCCGGGGGCCCAGGAGGCCCCTGCTCTCCTGGTGGACCTCTCTGGCAAAAACAGACACGGGAGTTAGTTAAGCACTTAGGAAAACAATGAGCAAGTTAAGGCAGTGTCCTAACAACCCCATATCCTCTGAATAAAGATACCTACCTCCTTATGGAACCCAGTTTTCCTTCCCGGAGGGCATTAAAAAGAAGTGAGTTTGTAGCCTGCTGCGTTGGCACAAGCCTGTAATCCCAGAGGCTTGAAAGGCTGAGCCAGGAGGATTGTGAGTTCAAAGCCAACCTCAGCAACTAAGCAAAGCACTAAGGAACTAGGCAAGAGCCTGTCTCTAAATAAAATATTTAAAAAGGGCTAGGAAAATGGCTCCTTAAGCCCCTCTGGGTTCAATTCCTAGTACTAAAATAAAAGGGGGGCGAAGTTATGAAGTAGGGAGAGTCTAATGCCAATTTTTCCCAAAAGGAAATCAAAATGAAAATGGGAGTCACGTAATACTTCGATTTTATCAGTAATTGCAAGTCAGTGTTTTGACCAGAATGGAACGAACAACAATGAAAACATTCCACAGTAAGATTTTGTAAATCTTTCTTTGCCAGTAGAAGCTGGGGGAAGATTCTGGAGGAAAAGATCTGGGAGGAGTAGGGCAGGAGAGCTTTAAGATCCAGCCCTGGCCTCACTGCAGTTCTGTAGTGGCATTCCTTTGCGTGAGATTTTTGCAGCTTGCTTCAAAACTGTGCCAAATTTCAGACTGACCCTAGGGTGTAACTACTTTTATGGCTTGCAAACAGCTAGGCTTTGATGGCGTAGAGGGAATGCTGGCTCCTCAAACAGTATGAACACTTTGCTTAGGGAATGTGGGATCCCCCGCAGCACCATCCCTCCCAGCTTCTGATTTAAAAACGATTGAGAGGAAGAGAGAAGAAAGCTTCTTTCATCAAGGAAAACTTTTTCTAAACTCCAATGACCAGACAGGTTACAATGGGGTCTTTGTACATGAAACTTCAAACCTAGCTGAACTTAACACCCCCTCCCCTGTCCCGCTGGGAGTTCTCCTGTGCTGGAGGGAGAAGACACTCAGCCTTAGGAAGTTGCTTAAATTTTGATGGGAGCCGGGCTGCCGGGTTCCAATCCTGGAGCCACCGGCGTCGCTAGCAATACTCGGGATTTAGTATAACCACCACCGGATGGAAGAGATGGAAAGTGTGTTTGACTGAATTCCCGCCTTCTCCAGCAAGGCTGGATCTAGACCTTGACCCTGGTGGGGGAGGGGAGGTAAGAATCCATGCAAGCTAAAAAATAAGTCCTATTCTTGGGTTATTTATTACTTCTAGTGCCTTAGCCTTCAGTGTTGGGGACCAAATAGGGGAGGAGGCCCCTTTCCCAGACCAAGAGGCTATCTATCCCCGCCACACACACACACACACTGAGAGGGTGCCTGCTGCAGGTGCTCGAGGCTGGAACAAGCGCTGGTCTGAGAGCCCTGAGGCTGCTCTGCACCTTCCCTACACAACCCCAACCGCTGCGTCCCCACATTTCCTGTTGTGCGCTTGGAAAAATGCACTTCTGGTCCTTAGCTTACCTCGTCGGTAGTCTGGCTGGGCTGTGAAAGAAAAGAAGGGGAGAAAATGAGAAGGTGCCCCCCCACCACCACCCCGAACTCGCACACAACTTACTTGAGCCGCGCACAAGCAGAGCCCTGACAGCAACAATCGCAGCCCAAGAGTCCCGCGGTCCCGGGCGGTCCAGGCCATGCCACGCTGCGCTCGGCTAATCCCCTGACTGGGCTCTAAAACCTATTGCCCCTCTAGGTTTCTCGCATAAAGTGGCACTCGCCCCCGCAGAAAGTGCCCAGGAGAAATGGTAACAAATATGTCCTGGCCTGGCGGGGGGGGGCGGGCCGCGTACGTTCCTTCTCTTTATGAATGGCCCTGGAGAGGGTCCTGGGGATTGGAGGAGAGCTAGCAGGAGGACGGATAAAATGACAACAGTCCCCCTTAACCCTTTCCCTGCGGCCCCACAGGCCGGACCTGAGCGTGCAGCTCTGCCTTTTGCGGTTAGGAGCCTCTCCGGGTGACCCCTGCCTGAAGGCGTATAGAACTCCAGTGTTTCTGGAGAGAAGTTTGGAAGTGGAAATGGGAAGTCACAAAGGAAGAACCAGACAGACCCCCACCCCGACCCTGCCCCAGGTAGTTTCTACCCACCAGGCTTCAAGAAAGACCTATGCTTCATTAATGCCTGTCTGGTCAGTCCATCAACTCACAACACTCTTTAGAGAAAGAAAGTAGGGAGATGGGGAGGTAGGAGTTTATTGAAGTGAAGAGGAGTTAGCTGGCCTTAGCTTGTGGACAAGGGACTCACCGTTATTCTGACTGGCAGCTCATGACAAGTTTCTCTGCTGGGTCTCAGGGGGTCACAATGAATCAGCATCCACTGAAGTTCAAACTGGTGAAAAGCAGCAGAGAGTCAGTTAACTTTCTTTTGGTAGATAGAGCAGGTCATTTAAGAGAGATGTTTTTAAGTGTGGTCTAATCCTTAACTGATTCAAAACCAACTTGAACTTCTTGACCTCAAATAGACCTTTGCTTCCTTAAATAGAAATTTTTTCTAATGGAAATCAGCTGGAAGTTCTTCCCAAGTTTCTCTAATCATTTGGATGTAGCTGTCCTTAGCTTCCATTTATTCCAGCATAGCCCTAGCCAGGAAACAGACCACTAGAACTGATTTCCTATTTCTGTTCTCACTACAATCTCAAGAGGTAGACTCTATTAACATGAAGTTCAAAGACAATAGGGGACTGTCCAAGTCAGAAGCCGAGTCTGCATTGGAAACCAGGTCTAATGAACTCCACAGGAAATATATGCTCTAAAATTTTAGCTGGGAGACTAGAAACAGGATTCAAAAAAATAAAAATTAAAATTAAAATAAAAAAAAAACGGGCAACCAAGAGAACAAGTAGAACAAGGAAAATGCAGTCCTGAAAACAATTTTCATATTAAAGAAAACATTCTCCATGGAGCGGTCTCCATTTAAAATGGAAAGAGCAAGAACCGAAGGTGAAAGGAGTAAGAGGGAAATCTAGGACTTGGGAGAAAAGATCAAAAATACTTAAATTTTGCATAAACTTCTAACCACTTTAAATGCAAATATATCGTGACAACTTCTTATCCTTTAACAAGTATTTGGAAGGAAAGATGCAACAAGAAAGAAAGAGAGAAAAGAAAGACTTGCCAAGTCTAAATCTGAAAAGAGCCTCAAAAAAATCAAATTCCACATGAAGTCTGAAGCCATGTGCCATGCTAGCCACTATATTGAGTAGGTTACTTGCTAAGCATTTCAAATTAGATTCCTAATTCTTGGTCAGTAGATACTACTGGCATTATAAAAGTGTCTAGTTACATATGCAGGTCCCATATCTAAGTATTTACCTCTTTTCTTTCATTCTTCCCACCTGCCAAATGAATTGTAGATCTACTGAATCTAGAATGCAGTTAGATATCTTTTTATGTCCACTGTTGTGAAAACATCTAGAGCTGAGATTACTGAATGGAAGATTGAAATTGGCAATGATGAATGAAGTCCTTCCCTTCTACTCATAAAGGTAGGGAAAATTGAGCAGAAGGAAATTTTCCATTGTATGCAGAGGTGAAAAATAAAGCAGTAAGCTTTTACATTCCTGCATTGGCAGCCCTTCCTGCAGGATTCTGACCATCCTAGAGTTTACCTTCCCTTCCTTCCCACCTGCCAGATGGACTCTAGATCTGCTGAATCTAGAATGAAGTTAGATACATTTTTTTTCCCACTGCTGCAGCAGCAACCAGAGTTGAGATTACTGGATGGGAGATTGAAATTGGAAATGATGAAGATTTTTTTTTTTTTGCTCCATTATTTTTGTTTCACTCAACCCTATCATGCTTTTTCTCTAGAAAAATGTGTTAAGTGGGACAGAAAGTAAGTGAGGAGATAAGTCAAAATATATTTTAAGATAGGAAGCTATCTATAAATTGCATGAGAATTATGCTGATCTTTGCATCCACGGTATGGATGATTTAACAGTAGTATACTGACATCTTGAAGAAGACTGCTTTCCAAACTGCACAATCTCTTTTGGTCAAGGAAATCCCTTTGTTCAAACTTTACTTTGATCAGAGTAGCCTTATTTACTTGAGAAAGATTTTATTTGAGTTTTGTTTTATATTTCAGTGGAAATTATATAAATAAGATGAAAAATAGAATGGAACAAATCTTTCCTTAATGACTATTACATACGTGGCATGTGAGGCAGTTCACAGATGGATAAAAGCGGGACCGAGTTTAGCTTGTTTGTGTAGGTCACACAGCTAGTAAGTCGCAGAGCAGGCCTTCCAAATTTTTCTGACACTAAAATTGAGAAATTTTCCTGCTATCTCACTTGAACTCCCTGAAGAATACATACTCTCTCCACAGTGAATCATACTTTCAAAGCTGGTAACGAAGGCATTTGGTGATTGAACTTTATGTACGAGATGAGAAGAGAGAAATAAAAGTTAAAACTGTGTAAGCTTGTTTCTACCATCTGCCAGAAAACTTCAAAACTAGACTAAGAAACTTTCATAAAAATTCAAACTTTCCCATTTTGTGAGCTTGTTATAGAAATATATCCAGAAGCAAAATTACTAGTGTTCCTCTACAAACTGACAGCTGTGCCTATACGCACTTACATATTCATGTGTATAACAAAATATCACATAGCAAAGAGAATTATCATTTTTCTTCTGACTAGATAAGAATTTTGCAGAATAAAAAAAAAGATGTGTTCTTCCTCCCTAGTCTTCAGAATAAAAGCCCACTCACACAATTTTATTTACTAGTTCTTTGTGGATTGGTAACTCAAACTAGGCATGCATTGTATATGTATGATATTCTGATTCTGAAAAACGATTCAGATCTTAACCACCATGAGAAACATTCATTATATGGCTAACCAGGAAACTTACATCTTTTGTTTAGCTAGTTCATTAAAGTTATTTATTGCAAATGTGAATTCATTAAGCTGTTTTCTCAAAAATGTAATTCTCTCTAGATAAATCGGTACACCTGTTTAAATATGCAAAATGCAATTGTGGCACATAATAATGGGAGAATTAAGTGTAATTCATCTGTGAATATAGCCTAAGTTGTTCAGAGTGCCACATAGATCAAGGGTTCTGAACACATCTGCACATCCACATAAACACCACCTACGCACTAATAATAATCTATACAACAACCACTTTTTTTGGCATGCAGTATGACTTCCAATGTACATGCTAATTATTTTGAAGGAAGATTGGCAGAGTGCTTTGGTAAAAATCACTTTCAGTTTGCAGCTAAAATGCTGATTTCTACATGTTTCTCATTTTCATACCTGGACTCATTCTTCTCTTTGAAAACTCACAGACAAATTACATGAGACAAATATTTTAATTTAGTCCTCCAGTCAAGATTTTTGAAGTCCCAATAGAAGCCAAGCACTAAGAAACATTCTAGGAAAACCAAGGGTATTCCCCACCCACAGTGTGAAAGATGAGAAATGTAGAAGTGTAGAGAAATAAACTTTTTAAAAAACTATTAGGCCGACCACTCATCTGGATCATAGCATAGATACAGGGTGAAAGGGGAAGGCAGTAGACTAGGAGTTAGAAGACCTGGAACATAGTCATTTATTTTCTTGACACATCTTTATATAACATGTGGTTTGAGATAAGTATATGGAAGACACAAAAATGTCAAGTATATAAGGAAGAATCTAAGTTTAAAATGCTTTTTGATGATAAATACTATAGCATAAATACCTTTTCTGGCTGAAGTAGTCAATGAAGGGATCACATAACATGTAACATGTGAGTGGGGCCCTGAAGGGTAATTAAGATTTTTATATGCAGAGATGGGGAGGGTAAAGGTCAGTGTACTAAAGAGAGAAAGTGGGACAACAAGGATGGAAAGTAGTATATTGAGAAGAAACCAGATGACCTGGGGCAGAATAGACTTCTGATCATTTTTCACCTTGAATTCTAAGCTAAAGAATTTGAATAGATATTGGATAGATAATTCCTGGGTTGTCATCAAAGATTTTTATCCAAAGTATAGGATTGGGGAAAAGTGATCTGATTAGAAAGGCATTTTCAAGGAGATTCATTTGATCATGAATGTGTGATGCTTTAATGCAGAAAGAGGGTACTATATTAAAGAATCAACAAGTATCACACTCTGAACCATGATGAGGCATCCTGAGTTTCCTGTCAAATGGGAAAAAAATCCTGGTCCTCATTCCAACATTCCCCTTCAGCTTTCATCCTATTTTCTGTTCCCCTTTATACAAAACTCAAAGGAGTTATCTACATTCATTGTTTCTAATTCCTCTCCTCCACATTTTCTCTTGAGTCCATTCCAATTGAACTTTCACTTCCAACAGTCCTATGACTGTTTGATCAAGTCATCCTCATTGGTTTCAAATCCAATAGGCAACTCTTAATCCTCTTATTTGACCTACCCAGAGCAATTGCACTAATTTATTATTCCAGGCTCCTTTAAATACTGTTTTCCCTTGGACTTCAGAGCACTAAAATCTTCTATTCTCATATGTTGCAAATTTCCTCCTTTCCAATCTGCTTTAATAAGTCTTCATCTCAGAAACCTCTAAATGTTGGTTATTTCAGGACCCAGCCCTAGTTCTTCCATGTTGGACTCAATTCTTGATGATTTCATGGCCTCAAATACCACAAATATATTGACAACTCCCTGAGTTCAGCTCTCAACTGAGCCTATCTCCTGATTTCCAGAAGCACATGCCTAACTTATTCAGCATTTTCCTTGGATATTTAATAATGGCCAATTCCTGGTCAATCTTACATGTTCCAACCAACCTCTGATATTCTCATTGATTTGTACTTGCTATCATCTCCCATGTTGGTAAATAGCAACTTTATGCTTCTAATTATACCAAAAACATTTGGTATCATCCTGCTTTCTTTTTTTTTTCTCTTATCCCCCAAATCCTGTTTTCTTTATCCTCACTCTATCAGCATATGACCAGCTTTCACCAACTCCACCACTACCACCACATTCCAAATAAGACTATCCTTGCCTCAGTCATCGCAGTAACTCTCAAAGTTTCCCTTGCTCCTAAGTGCTTCTTTCCTTCCCTCCCTCCTACAATAGATTATCAAAATAGAACCAAAGAAACAATCAGCAATGTGAAGAGAGACCCTTCAGAGTGGGAGAAAATCTTTGCCACACACACCTCAGACAGAGCACTAATCTCCAGAATCTACAAAACACTCAAAAATCTTTACACCAAGAATACTAATAACCCAATCAATAAATGGACCAAGGAAATGAACAGACACTTTACAGAAGAAGATCTACAAGCAATCAACAGATTTATGAAAAAATGTTCAACATCCCTAGTTATAAGAGAAATGCAAATCAAAACCCACCTTAAGATTTCATCTTACCCCAATTAGAATGTCTTTTATTAAGAACACAGGCAACAACAGGTGTTGGCGAGGATATGGGGAAAAGGGTACACTCATACATTGCTGGTGGGATTGCAAGTTGGTGCAGCCACTCTGGAAAGCAGTGTGGAGATTCCTTAGAAAACTTGGAATGGATCCACCATTTGACCCAGCTATCCTACTCCTTGGCCTATACCCAAAGGACTTAAAATCAGATTACTACAGTGATGCAGCCACATCAATATTCATAGCTGCTCAATTCACAATAGCTAGATTGTGGAACCAACCTAGATGCCCTTCGATAGATGAATGGCTAAAGAAACTGTGGTATATATACACAATGGAATATTACTCAGCCATAAAGAAGAATAAAATTATGGCATTTGCAGGTAAATGGATGATGTTGGAGACTGTTATGCTAAGAGAGATTAGCCAATCCCAAAAATCCAAAGGCCGAATGATCTCTCTGATAAGTCAATGATGATGCATAATGCATGGTGGAAGGGTGGCAAGAATGGAGGAAGGATAGATAGCATAGAGGGAAGGAACGGATGGGGAAGGAGTGGTGGGGTAAGAATAATAACAGAATGAGACAGACATCGTTGCCCTGTGTGCATGTATGAATGCACAGATGGCGTGACTCTACTTTGTGTACAACCAGAGAAACAATAGCTATATTCCATTTGTGTACAATGAATCAAAATTAAATAAATTTTAAAAAAAAATAGAACCAAAGAGATCTTTTCAGAAGATGAGAACATGTTACTTGTCAACACAAAACCATCTGGTGCCCATCTCACACAGCGAGACAGGGAAGGTGTTAACAATTTCCCTACCACATCTCCTTGATGATCCCTCCCCAGCCCCATTGCCCATTTCTGTCATTCCACTCTACTCTGCAGGTGGTCCTCACACAGCAGACAAACATGGACACCAGTTCCTTTTCATACACTGTTCTCTCTTCATGCAATCATCCTCCCCTATATATCCACAGGCCTGTTCCCCTAACTCCTTCTGTTTTCTTCTAACATGTTGCCTTCTCAATGAGGCCTTCCCTCAGGCACTCTGATTTTCCACTTATGTTTTCTCTATATCATTTATGATTACCAGGGATACTATACATGTACTCAGTTATTCATGGTGTCTGTCTCCTCTCCCCAGAATGTAAGCCTCATTGAAACATTAACTTTAGTCTTCCTCTATCACCTAAAATAATGCCTATAATCTAAGTTGTCAAATAGTTGTTGACTGCTAATGAATGAATACATAGAGACGAAAAAGTGATATACCAAGGAAATAATTGATTATATTTGCTGGTGGTTTGATTATGATTTGGGGCAGGCCCCGTCTCCTCTATGGGTTTCCGTTTCTTCACATATAAATTGAGAGGTTTGGATGAGGTGTACTCCATGTTTCCTCCAGCTCCAAAAGCCCATGATCCTATTGACACCACACTAGAACCAAAGGAACTAACCATACAGAGATTTCTTTATGATCTTCCACATAGATTGTTTACAGAAAGGGAAAAACTAATAGCACTGATTTTTGTTCTGCAACTTTATGGGCACAGCTGAAGCCAATAGAAATATTTTGTGGCTTTGATTTTTTATTGAAAATAAGTTTGGTCATCTCTTAATTTTTATTCTAGTTATTCATAATTAGCTTCCTCCCCCAAAAATGACAGCTCTATTTCTGTGTGTTCTGATTTCATTGCCACCAAGTGGAAAATCCAGCTGATGCTGTTAATATGGTCTACATTGCAGCAGGCTAGATTTTCTCTTCAGAAAACTGTTTTGACAGTCAGCTTCAAAAAATTCTTCAATCAAATTAAAGTGTTATAAGAGGTATTTCTCATAGATATATATAAATGAGATTACCATTTATTTTTATTAATTTAATCATTCCAAGTAAAAAAGTATTTGAAAAGGGTATAGTTGTCAAAACAACTTAATAAGCAAACATAATAATTTACATATTATGTATAGTAGATAATATATAGTCCTTAAATCACTGAAAACATAATTTTCCTACAGTATTTATCTAATGCCAGAAATAATATTAATTACAACCTCAAAATTTATTTTCCCATGTTATCATGCATGAAATTTTAATTACTTTTGGATTTGGTTTAGTGTGATTAAATTCTGTGGCATAAAGGAGAGAACAGATAGCTTTTCCACCAACAGTTTTACTAGCTCTCACGTTTTTCTGAATCTAATGAAAATAAAGATAACAACACATTTGAGAGATACTTTAAAAGCATTAAATCTATCACATTCTATGATGATTTATTTGGAATATGCAGAGGTTTAAAGAAAAAGAATAGTTTGAGTCATAGATTTGTAAAATCACATAAATTTTTATCCTCCCTCAAATAAGCCCAGACTCCCAGTGTACATCCCTGAAAAGGGAGAAAGGCTAACTTTGTTTTCTAATAGAGCTTACCAAATAACTCTCCCAGGCAATCATGCTGACAACAAACAATAAAGAACCTATCATAAAATAACATGTTTTTATGGTATGCTGCCAAGAAATTGAGGTTTGCAGTGCGATAAATGGCACCATCCTAAGATATAGGCACAAAGGAGAATAGGAAATAAGGAATTTATTGCTTCAAAATCAAAGCTAACAATCTTACAGTAGTACATTGGGAAAAAGTATAAATGCTCTGAGCCCACTAAATAACCATGAATGATGAGAAGGTATTTGAGTTGTAGACCACATGAACAGGTCTATCACAATCCTTATGAAAACTTCTTGAAATTGGCTTATTTTTCCAATTTAGAAAAGAAAGGGACAAAAAAGATAGGATGGACAGGGGAAATCACAATTACAACATAAGTGATTCTTTTAGCATTAGTGATCATCAAATGTTGTTTTCAATTGCATTTTATTATGCAGTTCTTAGGGCTACCTCTTGATAGCTCATAATATTTGTAGAAAAGATATTTTCCTTTTGATTTATTAAGAAAAAAACAATCAATTAATATAAAGTGGTGAAGATCAGAGTGAGTCCAAATGGATGAAGAAAAATGGAAAAACACACTGTTCCTTACTCTTTCATGCTATTTCATGTTATTTCACCCAAATTTAAAAGTGTTGACATTGTAAGATTGAATATTTGCTGTCTCTAAATTGAGAAAAGGGTGACCTATTAGTTTAGCTCTGTCTCTCACAATATGTGCATATCACTTCCCATCACCTTACAAGACTTCAAAGGACCCAATAGTCGTGGTTGACCTTTAGTAACTGCCAACAACTTCAGATTTTAGCCAAATTTATGAAAACAAAAATAAGGGTAGTTCATCAGCCCCGGGCTTTGTCTACCAACTTGTATTTGACTACCTTGAGTTTTTAAAAGTAAGGAACATAAGCAACTTAGCCATACCCTGTCTCAAAATAAAAATAAAAAGGGCTGGGATGTGGCTCAGTGGTTAAGTGACCCTGGATTCAATCCCTACTACCAAAAGAAAATTATTTTATTAGATTCATCTATTTCTGTGTAGCTTGTAGGTTTACTTCCACGTTTTTATATTAATCTTTCCTTTAAACTGATTCATTTAAAAAATAAAAACAAAAATATTCCATGTTACTTCTTTACAGTATTCAGTTTTTTAGCCTTATCTTTCAACTGAAGTCTTTAATCTGTGTGATGTTTATTTTTATTTATGGTACAACATAAGGATCTCTTTGAATAACCAATATTTTCTGTAAATATAATGATTACCACCACTTTTGCACTGACTTTGAGGACCCATTTGTCATAAAGATCTACAACAACAAAAAGTGAGTAGCAGTGTGGGACGACAACGTTTGCAAAGGGAAGAATTTTCAAATGAGACTCCATCTGCTTGAAAATACTGGACTTACCTAGCATTCTGGAAAACCCCTATTCATCCCCAGGATTCTGCTCAGATCTCATTCCCTATCCTTGACCTTCACTTTCATGCCTCCCTACCCAGACATCAGTGAGGAGGTGTTTCCATGGCAAATAGGACACTTCACTATCATGGTCCTCATGGTGGTACCTGTGAATGTTTTTTAGCTCCTCATTCTCCAGATGAGGAGCCAAGTTGTTTGGTCTCCAACTCCAACACCTCCTCATCTTTAGAGAAGACAAAAATCTGTGATGTATTTGACTACAGCTTATAGATTCTCATTGAGTGAACAAAACAAATAGGATTAATGTCTAAGAGCATTCTTTATATACTGTACAATATTCCTTCTTTTTAACATTTGTCCTACAAAGTAAATTCTGAAAAAAAGCATGCTAAGTACTAATACCTTCCAAAGTAAGAATGATGAGATGTTTTATAAGAAAGATATGTGGTTGCATGCATTTTTTTCTCAAAGTAAAGCTCCTTGGTATAAAAGAAAATAGGATAGATTAAACTTTTTATGCTTAACATTGTTTCTTGCAATCCAGTAGACCTATTGACCTAGCTTCTCCAGATGAGAAATGAAGGTTACCTTATCTGTACTTGCTATTTTGCCAAGTTGATGCCAAAATCGAAAAGCTAATGGAAATGGAAGCATTTGAAAATGTCAAATTGGTAAAGTAAGGGTACTAAGATGATTTTTTTTAAAGTATAAATGGACTTCTCTTATACATCATTTTCTTCTTTTTTGTCTTACCAGGGTAAAGGTTGAGGAATACATTCTGTAAGAAGTTTGAACTAAACATTGTCACTTGCAGTTCTTGAAGGTAGGTCAAACTGTTTGGAGCCTATAATCTTGATCTAATTTAGTTATCATTGTCAATACTGCTATCGCCACCACCACTGTCATCTGATATGAAACTTTAATGGGACATTAGACTCAACTCTCTTTTGTGTTTCCTGGTGGGTAAGTCAGATTTTGTTCTGAAGGACTAAATTTATGCATGCCTATTTCAAATACTTTTAACATTGGCTACAGAATATGGACTTAGAAAATCTTCTCAATGGGCTGGAAGCATAATGTAAAACCAGAGACCAAGTTCCTACTTGCACAATAAAATAGAAAGTAATGGGTATGAACTGGTCTCCATTGTGATGTGAGACTATACTTGTCAGAAAGTCTATAATCAGTTATGACACCATTGGAAAGATTATAGTATAATGAAATAATGCTGAGACTTTATCACCCTGGCAATCAGACAACTTAATAACATCTGAGTACCCAGAATTCAGAATTACAAAGACTTGAAATATGTTTTAATCCAAATGAACCTATAAATCCTTTTTAAAACTACTTGATTGATATTCATCACAATAAGGAGGTAGCCTAAAGTCTCTGCACACCACACCTGGTCCAGGAATGACAGAGATATCACAGGCGTTCAGTGTTGTATGGAAACCTCTGCAGTATCATTGCAAAGATCGTGCTGCACAAAATTTCAAGATGGCACAAAGGTGGTCCCAACAGCTTTCTAACCTAGCCACTTGAGGTGTGATAACTCATTATATGAAGAAATACTTTCTCAAGAGTCAACAAGCCAAAGCATTGATGTGGCAGTTACAAATTGCTTCCTGTCCATCATAGAATATAGAAATTTCACACTACCTTTCACACTAATCACAATTCTTCCCTCAAAAACAAGTTACTTGAACAATTCCATTACTGAGATCCCTGATAACCTCTTTTTTGAGAAGTGCACAGAAACAATTCAAAATCATTGTATCACCTCTACTACCCTCCATGACATGTGTTTTGTGACTAGAATTTAATAGCTCCATACCAGTATGACAGACAGAAACATCAGTGATTTGTTTATACTGAGCTCTAATGTCTTTAGTTTCCTTTAAAGTATTCTTTAAGACATATTTTTTAAATTCCTGCCACAATATTATAAAAATATCCTTTTAAAAGAATATTGTTCAGTGAAAATGTAACAATTCAAAATAATAGAACTATAAGGTACTTGTTGGCACAATTATTGGGTCATTATAAAATTCCTTACCTTTATATGCATGAATCTCTGCAATAAAATCATGAACAAAGCTTTAAAATCCTTTACTTCCATAATATATCATGTAAGACCTACTTCTCAATAAATATATATTTTACCATCTATATAATTTTAATTCTTGTTCATAGGATACTTTCTAATCTTATCTCTCACCACTCTGCAGTTAGTATCCCTCCCTCCCACACACACACACTCACATTTTCAAATACATTTATCATCCAAATCAGCCTGCCTATAGACATTTGAATGTGGCCTATATATTCTTTTTTTTTTTTAATTTTCTGATTGGCTAGGTCAAATATATTTCTTTTCTTTTTTCTTTTTTTTTTAATTTTTTTATTTTTACAGATTGCATGTTGATTCATTGTACACAAATGGGGTACAACTTTTCATTTCTATGGTTATACACGATGTAGATTCACACCATCACCATTTGTGTAATAATTCATGTATACAGGGCTGGCCTACATATTCTTAACTTCTTTTTCCTTTAATGGTCTTTCCCTCTGCTGGAATACACGTTTTGTTTTTGTTTTTGTTGTTTGCTGTTTTTTTTTTGGGGGGGGGGGGGTTTGCCAATTCAAATCCTTCCATTTCAAAATTCATTGCTTCCAAGAATCATGGAATTCCTGACTAATTGAATTTGGGATTCACCTTAAGCTTACCTTGAATATTCTCATTAGTTATACATACACAATATGTACTGCACTAGTGTGGGTATCTCTCTAAGTTACTCAGAAGGATTCTGGGTGCTTCAGGTAGACTTTAAGCTTCTCAAGACCAGGAGCTATCTGCTTAACTGCCTCTGATTCCCCATTCAATTTGGCATGTGCTGTGTTCAAAATAGGCACTAAAAGCTTTTTGAATAAGTGATTGAGTAAATTTTAAAAATGAGTAACTGTTGTGTGAGGTGTTCAGGTAATTACCAAGGACATCTGGGGTCAGTCTTAGGGACCTGGTTTTGTTTTCATCGACAATGTGGTATTATACTTACTGGAACAGAAACTTGAGGATTATCTGCAAGTTTTCCCAGCACAGCAAAGCCGTCAACATCAATTTGACCTCTTGGCTTGATAGGTAAGGATTCGATCCTGGTGCAGTCAACAAAAAGAGTAGCGCTACTCCTTTCCACGCCAATCATGATCTTATGCCACTGGGAATCAAACAAGGAAGGCAAATTTGAAAAGGCTGCTGTTTGGAGACTTCCATCCAGGCCCTTGTATGAAAATGCAACTGATTGTGTTTGGCCATTAATCTTCACGCCAACTTGTTCCTTCCCAGAGGAATCCTGAATCTGCCAAATGTTCCAGTTCTTTTCAAGTGTGCTTCCAGTCATCCGAAAAGTAGTTAAAAAGGAGTATTCTTCAGGCAGTCCACTGGGATATAAATGCCTGAGAAAAATTTTGAAATAGTAAATATAAATTTGGTTTTCTGTGCTCATACATATTTAGCATCTCCCTCCTTATGCTATTTCAGATACTAGACCTACAGGATTGATACGGTATTTGTTCTTTCATGACTGTTCATAAAGACCTTCACAGAATTATTCATGTACATTAATGCTCCATCTTAAAATACACATTTAAAAAACCCCTCCCTCGTGGCTAAGGAAGGTTCCCAATGCCACATAATTCCAATAATATTACTATTCATGCTACCCAAAGAGCTACTGTTCAGCAATTCCATCTCAGCCCAAAAACACATCTTTGTAAAGTTCTTAGCAACATTTCTTACCCTAAGTGAGAAAGGAGATTGAGATTATTTGGAATCCAAATCAGCTCCACTGGTTTATGAAATCACTTAATTAAAGTGACTTAATTTTTTAATTTGCATGTCACATTATGATCATTATTTCATAATTGCTCTGGTATTCTCCTACACAGTTTCACTCTAGACCCACGTAAGCATTTTGAGAATCAGTGACTATGCAAACCTTATTTAGAAGTTTCTTCACACTGAGGATATTTGTCTTTTCCAGGCAGTTCAAAGTATGACATTTAGGTAGCAGCTGATTGCTTGTCACCAAATGTGTGACAAGCAAAAAATAACCAATTTTTACTTCTTTACCCCAACTCAATTTATCATTGCTAATTCCTTTACTGCCTTAAAGGGCAGTGTGAAACCATTAGTGACCTAAGGCATCTCCATCTACATGGAAACAGCAATCTGGAGATTACAATCTGGATCTTCTGTTGAAGCCAAACTACTATGAGTTGAAGACTGAATTTTAAAAACCAGGACAGATCAAACAACATTTTTCAAGGACTCAACTCAAAGGTTGTACCTTCCCTAAACATAGAAAATTTTCTCCTAAGCATAGAAAAATTTCTGAACAAGGAAGAACTGCTAGGAAAACTAGATGCTAATGAATTTTTTTTTTGCTATAAAATAAAATTTGACATTTCTGGAAATAATTATATACTAGGACCCAGAGTTGCAAATACCTCCTTCAAGTCAAACTCTTGTTACATATACCCCTTCTTGGGAAGAGCAAAGAGAAAAGCAAAAAGAAATATTCCAATGGATGCTATTTTCATTTTTTACAAACTGAAATGATAACATGTAAATCTATCACATTGTCATATGTGTTATTGCCAGTCACATGAAAATATATTGTTAAGTTCAAGAATTTCTACAGTAGTAAATTCCTTAGTTTCAAGGCTAGTAGCAATAAATGAAACTAATTTACTAAGGTTTTCTAATCTTCACTTTGACTTTATCTTCAACACTACTATGTAATAGTATAAAAAACCTTTTAACTTCTTTCTTCACATATTTGTGCAAATCTTCAATAAAATGTGTCAACTAAGGGTTGTGGCTGGGCTAAGTGGTAGAGCCCTTTCTACCACATATGAGGCACTAGGTTCAATCCTCAGCATTACATTAAAAAAATGAAGAAAGAAAGAAAATAAAGTTAAAAAAATGGAAAGGATGTATACAACCTTGGAGACCAGCTGAACACCAAAAGGCACAGTGGCTGCCATCTTATTGCTTTCTCTTTAAAAAAAAATGTGTCAACTACCTCAAAAATTTTCATTTTTTTGTCCAAGATAAAAATGTGAAACTTTTCCTCTGAATACTCTTTTATTATCCAAATCCTCCTTTTAGCCATTGGGGAGCGGGAACCTACTGGGAATGAACTAAGCTACATCCCTGCCTTTTTTTTTTTTTTTTTTAATTTTTGAGACAGGGTCTTGCTAAGTTGCTTATGGCCTCACTGAGTTTCTGAGGCTGGCCTCAAACCTGCAATCCTTCAGCCTCAGCCTCCCAAATTGCTGGCATTATAGGTGAGCACCCTACCATTCATCTTAGCCATGATTTTGGTTTGTTTTTATAATACTGAATGAAATGCTTTATCAATACATATTTTTGTGTGATCACTGATGATGTTTATTATTCCTATTGCAAAGTTTTCAGTTCACTAAATATCTTTTACATCTGTCAAGTATACAGAAAGTTTTAATATGTACATTTAAAAATATTTATTTGGAGCTGAAGAATTAAAAAATATACTAGAACTATTTATAGTTCTATTTTCTCAGAATGGAGCTAACTATCACATCATTACAGATACTTGTTTTTAACATGATTTGTCAATTAGTTTGTCATTATTTCCTTTGACTTTATATTTTTCAGATTTATACCAATTTCAGAATAACCTCTAGAAAAGAAACTAAGGTTCACTAATGACAATATAATATACTACCTGCTGCATAACCATAAAAAACTCATGGCAGTTTGTACATCTCATTTAATTGACCTTAGCAAATTTGAAGCTGGGAGATAAATGTGTGAAGTTTTACTCAATGGTGCAGTTTGGTAAGTATCCATTCAAATTATAAAAAGATTCTTTTTATCATTCTTGTAAGTTAATTATCTGGACTCAATTAGATGCTTAAATAATGTATTTTTCTTTTTGTGTCCATGATAGTTATTATCAAGGTATGAGGGTTTTGCAATAGGAAGATAAATCTTTTTTTTTTTTTTTTGCCTTTTCTTTTCTTTTCTTTTTTTTTTTTTTAGGGAGATAAATCTTAATTCTTCATTTTCTTCTTTTCCTTAAGCATTACCTTTCTAGACTTAATATATATGTACATATATATATTTGTCTATATATCTGTCTATGAATATGGTGAGAAAAACTGCAGAATTAAATCGGTCCCTAAAAATAAATCTGTTTTGATTCAGGAAGTCACAATAACAAGCTCAGGTAACTCTAGCACAGAGACATGAGGTTAACTGAGGGATCTCTTCCAATTTGTGTTTCATTCAACCTTTCCTACTCAGTAAGCAAAGAGATCATGTTGAAAGTAAGATAGGACATGTTCCAATTATCTCTAACTTGGTGTATGTAAATGTAAAAAAAAAAAAAAGACAGGTGGTTTTGATGTAGCTAAAAGAATACCTTATTTATAGGTGTTCTGTTAAATCAAAGGTATCTGTAAGTCTTTTTCTCTCCATACATATGAACAGATGTATGTGTTTATACATAAACAAATATAACTATCAAGTTAATCATTTTTGTTTGTTTTTAATTTTTTTCATTTTTACAGACTGCATTTTGATTCATTGTACACAAATGGGGTACAATTTTTCATTTCTATGGTTGTGCATGATGTAGATTCATACCATTCATGTAATCATATATGTACATAAGATAATGGTGTCTGTCTCATTCCACCATTTTTCATACCCCTTCAAACTAGACTAGTACAGTATGTCAAAATGATAAAAAGAGAAAATTTGATTATTTTATTGCTCATATTAATAAGATACACATGCTTTTGCATTACCTAAGACTATTTGAGAGTCTCTCAAGTCTAATTTATGGAACAGTCAGCCTATTGTTGGTTTTGAGCCCTGAAATTCTGCTCTTGTAAATATGCTATGCACATTGATAAGTAAACCTGACAGCATACATTATTTAAAAGAAGCTGTGTCTATAAATAATTTATTCCATTACATTGCAATCTTCACAGAGTACTTAAATGGGGAACTATAAGGATCTGAATAAAAGATTTGAAAGTCTTCAAATCTTGAAACATTCATTTATGATCTTAACCTAAATAAAGCTAAGCATTCTGTTTTTAAGGAAAACAACATGTTTGTAAGTAGGAGTCGACAATATTAAACTAACACGCCTAAAATAAGGAATAAAAATGGGAAAGAATTATGTATCTCATATCTTTAATATAATTGAAAAGATAAAATAAGAACAAATTATGAGGGCTGGGGCAGTGACTCAGTTGGTAGAGCACTTGCCTAACATGTGAGGCACTGGGTTCAATCTTCAGCACCACATAAATAAAGGTATTGTGTCCATCCACAACTAAAACAATACAAATAAAAAAATAAAAATGACTCTATCACATTAGTTCCATATGCCATATTTTTTCCTTCCAATAAGATCCTGCTAATGGTTTATGTTTGCTGCCTCAGAACCTATATTCTTGAGGACAGAAAGTCCTTTAAACCAAGATTATCTGCTCTTTGAGAACAATTCCAATTGCTACCTTCCTTGTCACCTGGCTTTTGGATGGGTAGGACTTGGAGAGCAGCTTAAGAAAGAACCCACTAAGAAGAAGAGACCTGGGTACATACACGGTCCCCTCCTAGCATGCTCCACCACTAAGTCAGCACTTACTTAACACCGCTGTGTACCTGGCTCTGCTCAAATACTCTCACGTATCAACATTTGCTCCACTTACAGACTTATGACATATTTCTGATGATTATCCTATTTTTCAACTGAGGCAATTGAAGCTTAAATATCTTGTCCAAGAACATATTTTACTACCTTTTGGGGACTCCATATAACTCATCCATCTGTCTCACTTCCTTTTTTAATTCCTTTTTCCTACTTCTTTCTTCTAATTCCTTCCTCCTTTCCTCACCTCTTAATAAGTCTTATCAGTAAAACAAGAGTTTTAGTATTTTGGGGGACAGGAAGTCAACAAGATAGTAAATACAAGGCTATAGCCTATATTGACAGTTTAATGATAGCTCTCAGCTTTTAGGGAAAAACAACAAAGAGGGGTTATAAGACCTCAGGTTGATTGAGCTCTGAAATTAAGGCTAATGAGAATTCATACTGTGCCTCAAATCACAAGAGAATTTAGATCAACATTGGGGGGTCTGTGCCATGTTATCATTTAATTAAATAAAGAAAAAATAACATTTTTGCCATTTATTTAAGAACACAGATAGCACTTCTGTGCATGAAAAGAATGTAAAGTGGGGAAAACAGCCAATGCAGCTGTCATCATGCCTTTGATCTTCCCAAATGTGAATAGTTTTTCCAGGCTCAGCACAGAGTCATGGTTAGAAGCACAACCTCTGATGCTGCCTGGGTTTCAATCCCACCCCACCCCCACATGTTCCAACCCTTTCATTTAATTATGCAAGTAAATTTAACTTTGGGGGCTTAGCTTCATACTGCAGGAAATATCAGTAATACTGTCCTTACTTTATAGGGCTGGGAAGAGATTGTAATTAATCTAATGTTAATTAGTACTTCTTTTAAAAAAAATACAGAACACTATTATTGTATTATAAAATATTGTATGCTGAAAATGTGACTTTTATCTGCAATCTGGTCCTATATTATATCAGTTTCTTCTAACTTGACCAAAAGTTTCTTTTATAAACATTTAGAAGTTTCTATAGTATTATTTTTTGTTCTGCTTAATCATTATTTACCTTTACAAAACTTAATGTCCACTAAAGTCCTAATCTTCTTATTCCTCTACCAAAGGAATTTTAATTCTGTTTTTTACAGTGCACTAAAACACATAGTAATCATAATAATCACACAAAAGGTAGGTAGGTGATACAAAAACTAAATCACTAAAGCTTATTTATAACAATAGTACAACTCAACACTCATATGTACACTCAATAAAGTATCTCAGTAATAAAAAATAAAAGGTTTAATTCTAGAAAAGGAGACCTAAGATGTGGAATATGTTTTGTTGTTATCACTACCATCATCCATATTATAAATATTTTAGCTTTACTTTTGTTTGGTGCCTGCCAGGAGCTAAGCACTGGATGTGAGAGGTTCTATTTCAGCACCAGGACACTTGAACAGCACCATTGTGAGTCTCCTAACCACTCTGTGGTCTGAGTTAAATTTATGCTTAACCTCTGGCACTTTTCACAGAGGGTCCTTTCAGTCAAAACCAAACAAATTATTTTTTTTAAAAAATTGAACGCAAGGAAAAAAAACATGTCTTAAATCAATGTAGTCTCAGTGATTTTTTTCCTGGAATGGAAAGTAGATTATATACTGAATATGTGAAAAGCACTAACAATTGATAAGTGGATAAATTCTTTGATCTTTAAATCAAATCATGATCCAAGAAATATTAAGCATGAGAAAATTCTCTAACATTGCATAGCTCTCCATATTTTAAAACACATTTGAAGAAGATACTTGGATAAACTATTTTTGATAGATTACCTGGTGGGAATCCTGAAATCTACATTATTCCCCAACTTGTAAGCCACTTGTAATGAAGTTGATCCCACCACTCTCTGGATAGCTCTTCTAGATGCTGCTTTATCTACCTGGAACTGAGAAATCAGGTCAAATCCTACAGAAAGAGAAAGCAAAATGAAAAATCCAAAATGAGATTGGTTTATTCCTTCCTTTCCACAACTCTCCCAAATAAAAGAATAAGTTCAGTTTGGAAAGCATGCATTTTCAACATGGCATATTTTGACTTGCCTGGCAAATCATCTTGGCCAATCCTGATCTTGGGACAGAGTTCATTTCCCCCATTAGAATTTGAATTCACAGGGAATCCTACAAAAGAGATAGCATATTATCCTACTTAATCCACTACAGCAATTGCCAATAACTGAACAACTATTTAAAATACAATATTATACAAGCTTGCTTGTAAGTAGTGTATTTGGCTTTAACTTTATGCCTCAGTGGTCATAATTCATTCATCTTTGACTTACCCTGGAAGGGATGCAAGGCGCAAAGTTGCTTTAGTAATCTGTGCTGGAAAAAATGTTTCTCTGGGGAAGGTGAGGAATTTGTTCCTTTTGGAACAAGAGCTGTGCAATGTCCTGAAAGGTGTAAGGTCAGACGCCTGTTTGGAAAACTTCTAGTGGTTTGGGCTAAAAAATATTCCTTAAACACCACAAATTTTAGAATTCTAATGAGAGTCCAGACCCAGATTTGAGCCATTTTAGTGAGCCTTCTGGAGAATGAAGTTCTTAGGAATCTTTGTTAAATAGAGGAGGGACCACATGGGGAAGACTTGGGATTCATTAATCCTACATAAAATATAGAAGGTGCATTTAATTTCATAAAGTCATTCCAAGACATCAAATAAAGTTCCCAACAAGATTGTTGCCAGCATCCCAGAATTAGGAAGAGTAACAGGAAGAAGAAAATAATTATGAGAAGAATTAAACCCTCAACTTGATGAGAAATTCTAGAATTGAATTGGGTGCTCCTTGCATATGTGAAAGGTTGTCCTAAGAGAGATTTTTTTTTTTTTTATTGCCAAAGGAGACTTCATATAACCCTCTAACCTTGGTACCTTGCTGAGACTCACCTGATGACAGAGACTTCCTAAGCTTCAAAAAAAAAAAGCATTTTCCAGTTACAAAGCTTTGGCTTAGCCACTGGAGCACATCAAACAATTTCTTCATATCTCTCCTCACCCCAAATTGTTGGGGTCAATCCATCCATCCATTATCCATTCATCCACGTGTCCACTCAACATTTACTATCATCTGAACCAGGCACTTTCTTAGGCATAGGGCACACATGGTGTCCTTACTGCCCACTGTGATCACAATCAGGGATTCCCTTACACACTCAGCACTGAGCCCGGCAACCACTAGAGCATCCCCATGGCTGATGCAGGATTAGAGTGGAGGTAGAAAGGACCCTGGTGCCTCATTCAGGCTTCACTCAGCCACACCCCTGCTTGATCACAATCCTGCCTGTTTCTGGAAACAACCAATATTTCAAAATTCAAAATTCAGAAACTATTGTCCTTACTTGGGCGACGCTTGACAGCCGCAGATGCCCAGGGCCCCAGAAAACTGCATATAAAGAAAAAAAATGGAATTTTCCTGAAAAAATGAGAAGAGAAATGAGTCAAATAGGAATCCCTCCAGATGAGACTCTTCATATTTTTAAATCTGATAAACCTGACTAACGTAGGTGATCAATTCCCAACACAGATTGTCTCATTTAAATTGTACACTTACTTTAGAGATTTAAAGAATTTGCATATCTCTGGCCCCCACTCCCTGTGGTGTTATTGATTTCACTTCCTCAGTATCTCATTATTTCACTCTTTCTGTACCTTTTTCCGTCTCTGTTTTCTTTTACTTTTGATTTCTCTGCCTCTGTGGCTGTCTCCTTCTCTTTTCCTCTGTCCCTTTGTGTATCTCTACCTCCTTTTCTGGTCTTTTTGTTTCTCTCTCTCTCTCTCTCTCTCTCTCTTTCTCTCTCTCTCTCTCTCATTCCTCCCTCCCATCTCCTTTCATTCTACCACCACTGCAGAAACACAGACCCTTGGTTCCCACCTTTCCTACCCCAATCTTCTCACCACTCTTTCCATTATCAAGCTCTTACCAGTAGTTCTTCATTTTCCCAGTAGTTTTCCTTGGTTGCCAACAGCCCCTATGAAGAAGGGGTTGGAGAGGAGTCACTGCTCCCCTAAGGCCCTTTCACTGTCACTCTGAGACATGGATTCTGGCTCCAACCTTGATCCCTCCTGCCCATCTGAGGGCTAAAAGCAAAGGAAGTGAAACAGAGGCATTGGTGATACTTTAAACTGAAGCAGAGGAAAGGGGTGGAGAGAGACAGCCCCATAAGCCCAGGTCTGGCCAGGGGTGTGTCCTCAAAGCTAACAAGGTTATACTGAAGGAGGGATTAACAGGGAAAAGTTTACTGAAAAGAAAATAATAAAACCAGGATGTGGGGAAATTCACCAGAAAGATCCAGGCAAGCTGCTATAGGAATACAGTGGGAGCTTTCAGAACTGCTATAGGAATACAGTGGGAGCTTTCAGAACTGCTATAGGAAGGGATACAGTGGGAGCTTTCAGAGGACTGAGGTTCCAGTAAAGAGGTGCCCTTTGGAAGGCAAAGGTGTTGAGAACTCACGGAGTCTTGCTGCTCCATCAACCTGAGTTTGAATCCCCATTTGTTCTGAAACTTAGGAGTTGTACTACTCTGGGAAAGTCAGTTAACCTATCTGTAATTCAAGTGCCTTAACTAGAAACAGATTGAAAATGCATTAAAAGAATTATTTTGAGAATTAAAGTAGATTAGCAAGGCAAGGGGTCTAACACCAGTCATTCTTTGTCATTTTCGTAATAGCTAACACTTCTTCATGGGCTTCCCTGTGTTGGCAGTGCTTGAAGCCTAGTGAGTATTTAATTCTCACAATCACACTATAAGGCAAGACTGAAATTATCCTCATTCACCAGACAAGTCATAGATATGAGGTAACTTGTCCAAAATTGCACAGCCATTACTCAATGCATGTTAACTCTCTCTACTCCACAGCTGAAAATCTTGATAAAAGGTGACATTGAGCCCTAGTTGTCAGTTCCTCTTAAACTCTGAGATTATTAGAGCTGAGCAGAATATTCATGTAAGTAAGCAACATATTATCCTCCCTGAACAAGGTAAGAATAAGTTATAAGGAGTGTAGACCTAGATAGAGGTTTTATCCAGGCCTCTCCTGAACCCCACATCGCCATCCCATCCATGCAGGATGGCCTATTCCCACCTTGGGGGATAGGAGTCTGAAAACAGAGACCTCAGGGTCAGAAGATCCAATCATCTCAATAAGTCATAGTGTCTATCACAAAGTAGTTTTGAGGAGGTTTTCCTTTCTTGAATTTTCTTTATTTAGTTGTTTGATTCATTTTTATTTGATCATGAAACAAATAGCACTGATACTTCTTTTTCATTATTTCTTTTCAAGAAAGTCCTTTCATTTTTGGTCTTCCTCAGTTCACTGGATGAACCATGAAGGAGGCAAACAATGTCCATGCTCCTCATTCCTCTTCTACCCAGGACCCCCCTGCTGGAGTCGTGTCTCCCCATCACAAGACATCCATTCCCTCATGCTGCTTGGGGCTTTCCACAAAGCCCTGTCATTCCTCTTAGTCTATCAAAATTCCCATTCCCTACGGCAGCCATCCTGGCTCAGGACAGAACTACAAATGGCCAGAGCCCAGCTAATTTGTGTAAGCCCTCCAGTGTGAGAGGATCAGTCCACTAACCGCAGAGGAGGGGTTGTGCTGATGGGAACCTTCCCAAGAAACCACAGGAGGTAAGCCAGCCCTAGAGCCACAGTGAGAAAAGCATTTTCCAAAGGGCTTTCCACTGAAGTTCTTTATTTTAAATGTGGATCCTCTCATATTATTTATAGATTTTCCTTTACACTTTAATTAAGTGTTTGAGAAATCCTTTTGTGAAATGTTTTTAGAGATCCCACTTCTGGGCTTGCCCCTCCCCAAGTCACTGTAAAGAATTCTCTATGACTAAAATCTGAAAGCAGGTGAGGGGGCCTTTTAATAAAAGATAAAAGCATGGATGGGAAAATATGTTTGTTCACAGTGATCTTTCTTCTTTCCAGGTTGCAGTTTTAAGGTGGTGAAAAGCAAATAATATCTCCATTAATAAAAATTGTAAATTCAGAGAAAACAAAGCAAAATCTTTAAGGAAAGTTTCCACCCCACCCACCATCCCATTTTTTATTAATCATATTTCCTAACACAACACGAGAGGCTCACAGAGAGCGAGCAAGCAAGGCCCACAATGGGTCAGGCTGTCCCCTGATCAGAGACCCAGAAGCCTTTTCTTCCTTAACACTGCTCTCTTACTTTACCTAATTGCTCTGCTCAAAAGCCATGTGGAAAGGAAATCTGGTCAGTGACACCAGATTGTAAATTCACTAAGACAACCTGACACTTAAAAGAATCCATTTTATAAGTATTTTGTACAGAATAGTTATATCTTCACCCCCTTATCTCTCTACCCTGTCTGCAGACTGTTCTACAGAATATATATACACACACCAATTTTTCTCTTGCAATGAATTAAAATTTTTATTTCTTAATGTTTCATATCAGGCAGAATCATCACAAATAATCAACCTTCTTTGTCATTTACTTTCTTTCATTTTTATTCAATCATTCAATAAATACTTAAGCAACGAGTGCTTAAGTATTTATTGAATAACTGTATGTACCAGATGTATGCTAGGAGTTGAAGAGACAAAAAAGCATGAATAAGTACATCCTTGCCCTGAGGACATAATCTAGAAAGGAATAAAAAATGACTGCAATACTGAGAATAAAATGATTGCAGCATCACTAAGGACAAGTATAAACTCAGTTCAAAAGTGTCAGGAAATTTTTCATAAAGGAAATGAAATCTGAAAGGATGAATAGAAGCTACCAAGAGAACAAGTGGGTATGGTATATTTAGACAGAGAAAACAGCAGATGTCATGACAAAAAGGTAGAAGAAAAGAACGAAGAGTAACTAGTTTAGTTCAGGAACTCTTTCATTTGGTAATTATCCAGTGGTGCCTCTCCTACCATGAATCCTGAACTGATCAGCACTAGAGATAAGCAAAGAAAGATCATCCCTGTCCCATGAAGCCTGCACACGGGTGGCAGATACTAAACACATTCACAAGAATGAACAAGATAATCTCAGTTGGAACTCCAGTGGAAAATATAAAGAGGGCAATGTGTGCTCAAGAGAGGATTAGACATTGATCTAGATTGAGACATTGATCTAGATTGCTTCAAAGTGGTGAACTTTAATTCAGACTGGACAAGAACAAAGAGGTAAGACTGGAAGGGTAGATTGGAAGCAGGGGGCAGGGGAGACAAAGAGAGCTACCTGGTTTTGAGCTGAGCAACTGAGTAGACAATGGTGTCTTTTTATGAAATTCCAGGTAGGAAGACTATGGGGGAGGCACTGGGTAAGGGATCTTGAATGACATTCAGAGAGTTTGGACTTTATTCTGTTTTAGAAACTGGGAGAAGAGTTTGAGGCCAAGAATACCTTTTTTTAAAGATACCTTTACAAAGATAGTTCTGATGTTGCTTAAAGGATGGATTGAAAGGATTTGATCAATCTGCATCCATACACCCGACTGAAGCAAGAGTTTCAGAAAATTTGAAGCCTATGTAAATGTCATGCGCTCTATTTTCTCTTTTACTCTATTTCATTTTTAGTGATGATGGCCAGTTCAATAAATTGATTTCAGAACCAACTAATGAGTTGTGACCCACAGTTTCAAAACATTGGATTAGACACAGTATACACTTGAAATGCCAAGAGATATTTGTCCTCTTATTTCCTAAGATGGGACATAATATATGGGATACCCCACAAAACTCAGAATAGTAGGGCAAGTTCCTTAGTTTTAAAATGACTGCATAAGCTGATAACATTAGTCAAAGATGCCATGACCCCTGTATTTAATTACTTTATAGATTAAAAATAAAGAAGCATTTTAAAACTAGCTTCCTAGTCTAGTATTAAGCTTTATACTGTTTATCTTTAAAAATAAAATACCCAAATGCCTAGTGGCACATATCAGTTGCATGAAGATGCTGCAAATTAGCCACAGCTAGAGCCTGAAACCTATCATAGAAATCTCTGGCTGAGAGACTGATTAACAATCAGAGTTGCTAAAACTAGGACTCCCACAGACTTGCATTGGGTTCAGTTTTACTGCAAAGAAATTTCAACATAATCAAAGCTCTATTTTTAATCTCCTTATTTTGGTTCTATACTTGTAATTGTAGCCTAATCATCTACAGCAAGCAAATAGAGCCCCAAGGCGATAGCCATCTCTGAAATCGCTCACCAATAAATGTGCTCTCACAGTGGAACAATAACACAAAAACATGTTAATGCAAACCTTCCCCACCCCCAAGCCTTTCAGCATGCATCTTTTGCTTCCTCTAAAATATGAGCATTTCCATTTATCCAAGGAAGAAAAAATCAATTCCTCTCCACAGTACACGTGCTTCCAGGAGCAGTTGCTATATTTGCTGCCTTGTGGGTCTTCAAGTTTATAGCATCTGATTCATGTCCTAAGCCTCTTTTGCTCCCTCCAATAAACCACACGTACTGGCCTATAAGCATGTTTCTCCACGTAGTGTAAAGTTTTTATTTCTAACAGTGGAAACCAAAGCTAAGTTAGAATCAGCTGGATGGCTTGTTAAAAACAGATTACTGGGCTCCACTGCCAGAGTTTCTGATTCAGGAGATTGAAGGTGTGTCTGAGAATTTGCATTTCTACCAAGCTCCTAGATGATGCTGGTTCTGCTGGTTCTTCCAGTCCACTGAGAACTGCTGCTCTTACAGTTCTTGTTTTCAACTCATTAAGCTACTGCTCCTTTGTTACAACTAGTATTATAAGTATTTTCTACAGAAGTTTTTAAAATAATTATCGGTTGAATCCACAGGACCTGCTGAGAATTTTGAGCTCATGAAAAAAAAGTCAATTGTATGTATAACTAAGAAGAACCAATAAAATAAAGTACAATCCTAAAAAATGCAATGATTTTCTTACTGGACATCTAAAAAGGAAATTTACTTCACAGAATGATGCATAGGAACCTGTCTTTTCTGCACTATGATCATGTATCAACCTAATATATTAATAAAATTATATTCCTGAATTTCATATTAACTTCATAAATAAAATATCAAAAGTTCCTTAATCCTGAAAGCTTCTCTTTTATGAAAGAAGCCCTAAATATACATTGTTTTACCTTGCATCACATGCAATTGTGTATGCTTTCATTAGTGTCTATGTGCTGGGAAAATGTTTTCTCTGCACTAGGTGGCAGTGCAATCCTGAAATTTGAAACCTGAGCTAAGGAATCAAAGACTGGAATTTGATTTTCCCTTGTCAAACAGAGAACTTTGATTTTATGCAAATATTCCATTCTTGGTAATTTTCCATATGTATAAATTGAAGTATTATAATTGATTCCATTTTAGGGTTGCTCTCAGAATAAATGCATAAATACAATGCACTCTGATTGTTCATGAAAGCCTATCGAAGAAGAAAGACAAGATGAACACTAAATGAACAACTGAAATGAACTCTGCCCTAATAGATGAGCCATCTACTCTGTCCTCACTAACTTCCACCCATTTGTGCTTTACAATGAACACAGCCAATCCCAAGACAAAGAAGGTGAGATCTAAAGTCACATGGGTAAGGTTCAAATATCAGCTCTGCCACTTTCTCTCTAGGAAAGTGTGGAAAGGTAATTAATCCCTCTGCCTCAGTTTCCTGATCTGTAAAAACTAAATAATACAAGGACTTACCTTCTAGGTATACTTTAAGGATCAAACTAGAGCTTAAAATAGTACCTGGCACTCAATAAATTTTAGCTATGAATTGGTGTGTTATCATAACTCACTCTCTTCTACTTTATTCTCCCACTTGCCCCACTCTGCTCCAGAGTGGAGGTGCATTTAGATCTCTTTAAAAAAAGAAAGATATGGCTGTGCTAGATGCTAAAAAACTGTTCTAGACAATATAGACAACTACTGGGAAAACCCATCTAGAGATATCAAGATAAGTCAGTTGGAAGTCCTTCTCCCCTCCACATGCACATCTTGAGCTATTTGCTACACTTTCATTTCTCCTACAAAACTGCCCCAGATAAGCCTGTTCGTCAGGCACATCTCATCATCAAAAATACCTCTTCTTTCACAATACTCAATGATTTTTTAAGAATCCTATTCTCGTTTGTATTCACAACAACCCAACAAGACAAACAAACCATCCTGTTTCCCTGGAGAAGAAACAAGTGAAGATACCTGCATGAACTCACCACTACTCAGTGACAAAAGAGGTGACGCAGTCTCCAGAGTTGTGAACAAAGGCCATTCCCACAATCACACACAATCAGAAACATCTGCTTACAAAACACTTTGCACGTACAACGATCACACCTACTGATGAATCCCTTTATGAAGCAACATTGTTTTAAATATATACATATGTATATGCATATACATATTTGTGTACATATATAATTGGTTTCTTCAGTTTAGAAGTAAAATAACATGTGAACATTACAGAAAAGTGGAAAATATAGAAATAGAAAACGAGAGAAAAATCACTCAGGATTAATTACCTGGGGACAACTCACTATTTACATGTTAGTTTCTTCAGGTCCACTTTCTGTATGTAGGCTGTGGTCATAGTCCATACAGTACAGTTTTACAACTTCCTTAAATGCACATCACTTAAACACTTATGCATTTTCACAAAATGTAATCACACATCACATACAAAATAGACAGCAAACCCAGGTATAAGAACTTTGCCTTGAAGTTAAAATTACAACTTTTAATTTTAACTGCTGTTACCTCATGAGAGAAAACTAAACAAAGAGTAATTAGGGGAGATTTTTCCAGCAGGTTTTGGTTTTTCAAAGACATTCTTTTTCTCACCGAAGGCCATGTGAATGTAAGCTCACAGCCAATCAACTAACCAGAAAGTTAAAAAGGCATGCATAAACATTCCAGTGGCACCGAAGAACAGCCACAGCCACAGGGTAGTCCTGCTTCCTACCTTTCTTTCATTTCAAAAATCTCTGAAACTTTAACCACTTCCAAGAAAAGCAGGAGCAGCCAACACATGGACAGGAGATAAAGAGCCTTTGTTTAAAAATTGGACTTAGAGCCATTCCAAGCTGAAGGGCTCTAGCATTAGCACATAGTGATTTCAAGGGTGTCAACCCAGAGAGGACCAGCGTGGATATAAAGATGGACAGGAATACCAGGATGGTGAGAGAGGAGGGGCAGAATCCAAACTGGTGTTGTCCTAGTCTGTCCCAGCCAAGGGCGTCCCTGGGAATTCCAGGACTTTTTCTATAGTCGTAGAAAAAGGGTCACCTCCACTTTGCCAGGAACTATGCTTCGTACTTAAAAAATAAGCTTTCCCTTTTGATCTGCACAACTCATTGTTGCTGCCATTTTACAGATGAGGCTGAAAGATGTTAAATAAGTTTTTAAGAGAAATTCCAAATGGCAGGCCAAAACCAAACTTGGGTTTTGGTTTGGTCTTGACAAAAAGGTGATGTTCGTCCTATAATTTGTCATTTTCTGAATACATGCACAAGTGCACACACATGCATGCACTAGTGCTGACACATTTTCATCTCATTCTGCATCTAACGATTCACTAGTATTTTCTTGTCTTCATAAACTTCCAAACTGAAGAATTTCAAGAGTTGGTAAGAAGCTCTGCCCCTTGTCCTGGTCACCTAGTACCAACTGGTGCCCTAATTGAGCAAGCCAGGTCTGAGGAATCCCCCTCCTGGTGTTTGATAAAGCCTACCAAAAGTGGTGATATAAGTCTCTCATACAAAAATACAGGTGAAGTGTGATCACTCCTGGTTCAATGCCCCAGCCTTTATATAAATTCTTTACTATCAACTCAGCTTTTAGGGGCATTTGGTAAATTTTTATGTATTTTTAGTATTTTTTTTCTATATTCCCCTGTGGTCCCATTCATATCAAAGTTTATCTCAGATTCTACACTCTCACAGTTTGGGGGCCTTGATTATTTACAGTATCACCCTCACTTTGTTTATAACCTACTACATTCAATAATCTTGTATATTAGAAGGCAGTCAAAACATCAACCAATACCAAGTTGAAGTATAGTGCCAAATTATATATCCCCATCCTCAAGGAAGGACAGATAGATGCACCCCCACCCCCAAACCATAAACACACTTTGACCTAAAAGAGAGAAAGAAGTAAACCAATAGCAAAGTACTCCAGATATAGAAAAGTAAAGTGTCTGATATTAACCAGAGGGTTTCAGAAGCATTTCACAGGGAAGTGACATTTTAACTTGATGTGGAGGAATGGATCATATTTTGCAGTCAGAGAAGGCAGAAAGGGTTACAAGGCAGTGGGAATAATGTGAGCAAAAACTTGGAGGCATAGAAATGCATGGAGAGTATTTAAACACAGTTAAGGCATGACTTAGCTTTTTGAAAATAATATTTGTGTGTCAGTGTTAACCTCAGGGTTAAGATATTAGTATCATCACACTATCTTTGTAGTATAGGTCTAACAATGTTTCTGTTTTCTTATATTAGGTACCTGTCACATTAGTATTCTATCCCTGAAAATCAAATTGATCCTTTTGCCACAGTGAAAAATGTCAGGGGGAGGGATAAGTCACAGAGCAATAGTTCTGGGAGGACCTTTCTGTTGTCCACAAATTATTCTTGTTTGGGGATTCCATCAAGACGCGAGAAACACCAGGTGCTCTGATGCCATGCCAATGGAAAAAAAGCAAGATGACTTCACTAGGATATAACAAAGTATTTGCTACCACTTAAATTACAGTTCTTTTTTCCCCATTAGCATTAGTAATAATCTTCTAAGCTTGCCTAAAGTCCAAGGTTAGGAAGATCCCAAAGAATCCTGGGTACATACTCAGTGATGGCTTCAGTGATGCAAGAATGAAAGCATAGAGTAAAAAATGAGAGACATGCTATGTGCAAGGAAAAGATTTGAAATTAAAGTTGCTCTGAACAGAGAAATAAGCTCTCTAGTGGCGCTCAAAAGGAAAACAGGTCAAAATGTAGAGTGGAGCTACTGCAGCTGAAATGGAAATCAGCATGCACATGGTGTATTTCCTGAAACCTCTTCAGTCAAGTAGAACAAAATAGTAAAAAAGCAATAAAAGAATAAATGACCTAGAATTATTGGCCTCGCCAACCATAACCTGCTGCATAGGGTTGGTTTCAGAAGCAGATGTAGAAAAATTGCAGCCCACAAGGTTTTTATCACTGTAGATGTTCTTTTAAGCTTTGTTATCTGGCAGGACACTGTTGAACATGTAAAATGTTATTACAAGAATCACAGAAGTAACCAGGAGAAATCCATCTCTTGGTACAGCACTGGGAAATGGCATTTGGCTATGGTTTTGCACTGTAATAAAATTGTCCATAAATACACCTCTAAACACAGAAGGTGAGAAATAAATAACTTTCATGTTATATCCAGAGGCTAAATGATAGACCCGTGATGCATGTCATTGTGAGTAGTTATTTAAAAAGAAGAAGAAAAAGAAGTTAGTTGACCCTTGTTGGATTATAAATAACGATATAAGAGCTTTTTTTAAAGAAACTGAAATATTTTTTAAAGCCTCAGGGTTTTTCTGTGCTGCCTATGGAGCCCACCATGGTCATTTCTATTACTCTATTTCCAGAGTTACACTGGCTGCAAATTAAACTATAATTTAGACAGTAGCAATTCATATATTTCCTTTAAAAATAAACACTTTCTGCAAAATCCAAGTACTGCTGTTTTCTCATATCAAAAATAGTGAAACTAATTTTAATACAAGAATTTTCTCTTCCTGTACTATGTTTTCCAAAAAATTATTCATCTTCTCTCTGCTGATCAAACTGCATGCCCTAAACTTCCAAGCCTTTCTCAAGCAATCCCCACCTCTTCCACAAAGTTCCCTTGGAACCTCCACTCAGATATTCTATATTCTGATCACTCACAGGAAAAATTATTTACGTGAATAATGTTACATTTGATTTCAGAGATGGAAGATAATAATAGAGAAAGCAAAGGCATCTAAAATCAGAGAACTTAGACTTGAGCCCTTGTTCCACCAATATGTGTGTCTTCATTGGTCTTGTAACACCACTGAGCCTATTTCCTGTTCTTCAAAATGGGACTTCCCAAAGAGGCTCATTGTGATACTCAATGAATTAACCCATGTGGAAAAGCTTTACAGGCATAAAGTGTTCTGCAGAAGTAATTGTTATTTCAAAAATATTTAAGGAGCACCTATCATATGCAGGACAGATTTCAAAGTTGCATGCTAATCAAAACTGAAAAAATAAAATTTCTGACTCTGAAGAACCTTACAATATAATAAAGAATGAAGACATATTCCTTAATTGTTAAAACACAGGACAGTAAGTGGCAAACTGAAATATTTTTAAATATTTAAGCAATATCTTTGGGACTTCAACTCAATTTAACAAACCTCCGTGACACAGGTACAAAGATAAATATAATGAGTCATTGTTACCTGTCTTATGGGAAGGACATACACACAACAGCAATAGCAATAGGCAGATAAGCTTTGTAAAGAAAGTACTTTTGGGGAATTAACTAGGTCTGGGTAGAAAAATGTGCAGAAAGGCTTTGGCCTAGAGGTTCAAAGATAAAGTTTGATCTGGGCACAGTAGTGCATGCCTGTAATCTCAGTGGCTCAGGAGGCTGAGACAGGAGGATCATAAGTTCAAAGTCAGCCTCAGTAACTTAGCAAGGCCCTAAACAACTCAGTGAGAACTTCTCTCTAAATAAAATATAGAAAAGGGCTAGGGTTGTGACTCAGTGGTTAAGAGCCCCTGTGTTCAATACCTTTTTTTTTTTTTTTTGTTACCAAAAAAAAAAAAAAAAGATATAGCTTGAAGGGAAAGGTTGGAATTTAGAATTCATTTCCAAAGACTGAATTTTTATTTTCAAATGAGGTGAAAAGAACCAGATCTGGCACTGGACTGAGTAGCACTGTAAGGCAGGTAGAGGCTAGGAAGAAGTGGAAGTGACCATGGAGACTGAGATGAGCTGGGACACACTTTACTAAAAGAATAATGGTAAAGTTAACAACTTCTGAAAGACCACAGCAGAAACCTCAACACGATGAGAAGAGAAAGGAACAGTGTGAACAGAGGCCAGGGAGCTAAAGGACAAGAAAGCAGGGAGGTGACTAGAGGAGGACAGAGTAGAGAAAAGGATTTGTCGTTGTTGTTCATTCATTTGTGTTTAGAAAAGTAAAAATAACCCTTCCATGGCATTTTCTACAGGCTGGGTATTATTCTAACAACTTTACTTTGATTAACTCATTTATTGCACATTAACTGTAAGTGGTAGGTGTGACTATTCCCACTGTAATGATGATGAAACTGCGAAGTGGGGAGCTGACATTTGTGGTCTAAGCAAAAGGATCCAGTGCAGAGAGAAATGGAAAACGACAGGGAAGGATGTTACTGGAACTCAAAATGGGAGGAGCTCAGGGATAAGGTTGAGTATCTTTTTCCTTTCTATACTATTCTTTCACTCTTAACTTTTAAATAGTAGAAATAATCACTTTTGTAGTCAGAAAACCAAACAATATGGAAATAAGAGATCATGGACTGGGGATATAGCTCAGTTGTAGAACACCTGCTGGGATGTGCTGGGCCCTGGGTCTGATACTCAGAAGAGCAAAAGAAAGAAAGAGAATGAAAAGGAAGAAATAAGAGATCACGTCAATGTTTAACTTACTTCTTCTAAGAAAAAAAGAAAAACAAAGAAAAACCCTTTCCAATAAGAGGTAGCTCCCTGGAGTAGGAATTCCATCATCTAGCACCTGGTGTATGTGTATGAAAGAGGAAAGGTTAAATTTGATAAAATCCAAACCCTTATTCATATTGCCCCAAGTTCAGTTTTCAGTACACAAACCTCTATACACTACTCTCATCCAGGACTTTTAGAATCACCTTTTATTTTTCCTTCCCACCACTCCTCTTCTATCGTCCCATTTTCCACCACCACTACACTTGGACCTTAGAAAACAGGGAAACCCCTCTGGGTTAGCCACATGGTTGCTTCGGTCATTGGTTCTAATTTTCCTGTACTGGGGAGTCACAAGACTAGATATCCAAGTAGTCATTTGAGGATACTGCATTTTGTTTCCTCATCATTCTCATAAGCTAAGGTGACTTGTGAATTAACCTGTAGTCTTTTACATTCAATTTTAAAATAATTTAATTTTCTTCAATCTAGTGATTATTGAAATTCATTGATTGGTTGTTGGTTGCTCTTTTAATAGGGAGGGAGAAAGCAAAAATGACTTTTACATTATTGTTCTCCATGTTTTTCCAAATCTTCCTTTCCCCTCATTCCCTCTTAATGACCCTATCCCTGAAAAGCATATTTCCCTTTATTCCTACTTTTTTTTTAATGGTACCGGGGATGGAATCCAGGGCCTTTCTACCATTTAGCTACATTCCCAGCCCACTCCCTTTATTCCTTTAAGAACTATTCACTTTATCTTCCTCACTACCATACATTAAAAATTTAAGAAAGGAAGGGTAAGTTCCTCATGTCCATGTCTAAGAAGTACTTTTCCTAAGTTGCTATGAATGTCCAGTAGGACTTCACCTGGGAAGGTCCTCTGGGGAGGAGGAGGACTGAAGATAAGACTCTTTTCCCTCTCCACATGTCGGCCCTTGTTGGACCTACGTTTAGCACTCACACCAGAAAGGAAGATGTTACACTATGCACATTCTTCACACCTCTCCCTAGAACTGAGAGTCAGAGGGCTCCCGGGGGAATAGAAAGAGAAATTTAAAACAGAATGTATGTTCTACTCTAATTATATTGAAGCTTCTGTACATTGCCTGAAATTCCAGAACTATTTGTCCTCTGAAATTTTCAATCCATTGGAGACAAGATAAATATTAGAAGCAGCATATTAGAATCACATGGTATCTTTTTAAAAACTCAAATGCTTGGATCTACCCACAGGGACAGACACCTAGGCATCAGTATTTCTTATAAGACCTGCCACTCTTCAGCCTGACCCCAGTGATCTTAAGTGCAGCCCAATTGAGTACCGCAGGTATACAGACAATACATAAACCTGAAAACTTTAGAGGTGATATATTACATATATCACCATCCTTTTTGAATTCTTCTACTTCTAGTTCCTTTTTTAATTAAGATAAGGATTTTATCAGGGGTTAAAATAAAGTCAAAATTATTCACCAAATAATCTCTTCCTTTTCTACAAACATGCACACAAACATTAAACTACAACAGCACACTCAAGGCTGTTCAAGGGACAAACCAAGCAACCTGACCTAGTTATCCTTACACCAGCTTCACGTGGCATCACTAAACTTGCTAATGAGGTAGGAAAGAATTTGAGAGAGGAAATGGTATGCTAATAAGACTTTAGGAGAAAGCAAAAGAATCATTTTACTGCTGAAAGTAATTAGGATAGGACTTAGTACTCTTTTAAAAAAAATCATCTATTCAAAGAAATTACATAATTCTGGCCTTTGACCCACTCAGATAAATGGGGATCTTTAGGATATGAAAAGCCATTCCTTATTTTAATTCCTGGTTTCTAACTACACATAGATCAATGTTCAGGAGGTCAAAGTAAAGAGTACTCAAATTTAAAATAGTCAAACTTTTCACCCTTCAATTGATAGTGAGATTGAAAAAAAATTACACCTCAATGTAGAAGTCACAAAAAAGGTAAATCACACTCCAGACTATTAGCGATTGGCTAACTGCAACAATTATCTCTACTTGGTTGCCTGGTCTTATTGGCAGCTACCTTTCATTCCAGGCTGGTTTCATTTCTCAGGTTAGTCAACTAGATTAAGACCCTCTTAAGAGTCTTCGGACAAGAACTTGTTTCTCCTGCAATGCACAGAAGGCAGTGAACTAATTCTCATGACACAGTTTGAGTGGTTCAGCAGCTTTGTCTTATAAAAACCCTATTGAGGGTCACAGACAGGCTTTTGCCAAAAAAAATCACATTTAATCCTCAATAATATATAGGGTGACCGGCTCATCCAAATTTTATCCTATTATTTTCCTAGTTTGGGTATTGAAAGTTTATGTCCTGTTAATTACCTCCCCATGTCTATTCCAGGCTAATAGGGGATGGCTTGTTACTCTAAAAACAACCAGAACCAGCATCCAGTCTAGTGTAGACTTTGAATTTTATGCACAACCTTCATACTAGCTGTTCTTTACTGATTTTGATAAATGATGGATGCCAAAGAAGACCAGATTAATACCATCAGCCACCATGCAAGAGCTCCTACTATATTTTAGATGTGCTACCTGAAACTCTCACAGCCATTGTGTAAGGTAACTACTGTTGTTACAATATTATCATATAAAGAAACTGAGTCTCTAAGAGATTAAGTGATCTCCACAAGACCACACTGGAAATGAGTGATAGAGCTGAGAATTAGGCCTAGTTCTGTCTAACTCCAAAGAATGCACACAGTCTATTTTGTTCTCTACATCTTGCATTCTGAAGTTCAACACCATAATAAATGTTAAGAATACCTACATAGAGGAGATTTAATAAGAGCTGAAGAAAAAGCAAAAATAAAATATAGAAGTAGGAATATAACAAAATGCCAGAGTCTAATGGAATCCAATCAAATGTAGGGCAGAAATAAGATAACCAGGAGCTAATTGATGGATTACAAATTGCCCAAGGTCAAATTCATAAGAATCTTTACAACACTCTGTCAAATATTCAAATAAAATACCACCTTAGGTTAAAAACAATTTTCATATGTATGAAATATTTTGTTCTTCATCCTTTCTCTTCAGAGCAAGTAACGAAATCCAGTATAAATGAGATTTGTTCCTTAAATTTTTGTATTTTGATTTATCATGCATGCTAAAGCTGTTATTTAAGAACTGTCTGAAAGGTGCCACAAATTGATTTATAATTTAAATCATACCTATGCAGATTTGTTCTCAGCACATATTTAAATCTCAGTTAAATCAGCAGGTATTTTTAGATCAGCATAATTTTAAGTGTTGCTAAAGAAATTCATGCCTGCTGCTTTTTATTTGACATTCTTCTATGCTCCCAATGTCTTACTACATGTCAGTCCTATGAAAAGCTGCCTTTCATAGAATCCGTTAAAGGTGCAAACTCAAGAAGATTTCCTTCTAGTCACTACTCATTGATATAGGGAACTGGCATCCATCAGTGTTTATGGGAGTTAGTCTCAACAACATGTGACACCTAAAAGCAATATCTGCATGTGTGTCTCTCAACAGAAAAGCAGAGAGGTGAAGGTTGTGTACAGACCTTTAATTTTTTTTAATGTGTGCTGTTACTTCAACCCCTCTTCGGTTTTCAGATTTTAAAAAAATTCTTTTAATATTCTTAGGTGTGGTCAGTGTCAGATCGAATTTGGGTGGCTGCAGGGGGAAGGAGCAAAGTCACCTAGCAACACACTGTGCCAGAAACAACCAATGAGGCAGACCTGCTGACCCTGACGTCCACCTTGGGTCCACCTTTTCCTGGGCAGGACCCTTGACCCCTTTCCTCAGTATAAAAACCCTGAGCAGCCGAAGCCATGTGCGATTTCTTCTGGCTCTCCCACCCTGACTTTCACCCCGGGGGGCTGGAGATTTTGCCCTGGACACTGACTCCAATAAATCTCAAGCCACTACTTTTGTCTGACTCTGGTGAACCCGCCTGGCGAGCGCACTCCTTTGGCCACTCACCGCCTTTGTGAGCTTTACCCGCCTCGCCTTTTTGCGAGCTTTACATTTGGTGCCGGAAACCCGGTAGAGAGCATTCGGACTTATCCCATTCGGGACTGGGGTCCACTCTCTCCTCCAAAAGAACCAGAAATCCCTTTAACAGAACTGGGTAAGTGGTCTTTTTCTCTGTCTTCCAGTCACTCTCCCTTTACTGATCTGTCCATAAGTCGCACGCACCACAGACCCCCGTCCTTTGGGCACGGATGCCTGGGAGATGTCCCAGACTCTGCTAGCCCCCCTACCCCGTTTTCTCCATTCTGGACCCCCGTGGACCAGGAGATGTCCTGATCCACGGCTGGTCCATTCTGTTTTTCGGGTGAACCACAACCGGAGGAGGACGATCGTTGTTCGTGTTCACTCCCGGAGTAAGGGTGGAAGACTCTAGAAAGCAACTCTGCTCCCGCCCCTTGGCTTCCGCCAAAACCTCGGCGATTACATAACCTTTTGACCGCCGCTACAATAATTTCACTAAACAGACATGTGGAGGCTTGATTTTATTGAAATCTGTGTCCTGCCTTCCCATCTCCTTTTTCTGTACGCTTCCCTACTTAAATCCCTGCTTTCTTTTCCTTCACGTTTTTCGGACCCACAGGAAATTCTCTCTGCTCCCGCCCTTCAGCTTCCACCGAAACCACCGGCATTGGCCGAGACTGCGTGTCCATCAACTGCGTGCCTGCCTCTTCCCCCTGCTGCTTCCCCCTGCCGCCTCCTCTGACTCCTCCTCTGTCTCCTCCCTCTCTCCACCCGCTTTGCCAAGCTGCGCCAGACTAGCTATTGCCTGCCAACGCCGCAGCAGCCGCGTGACTAGCGCTACGGAGAAGCACTCTCCCTCCGGAGAAGCACTCTCCCTCTGGTGCACTATCCCTCTCTCGCGACTCACTATCGCGCAGTAGCCGCCACAGCTTCCCACACCCCAAGCTGGGCTGGGCTCACCCCAAGCTGAGCTGGGCTGGCTCTATCACCTGGGAACCACACATGCACTATGCACTCAGGTTCAGCTTCTCCGTACCCCCGCCAAGCCCCGCCCATGGGGCCCGGCCTCGGAACACTCTCCTGCGAGCTACTACCCTTTAGCCTTTACCCATTCATATCCACAGCTGCTGAAAGTGCCTCACGCTGAAACCTGATGGATGCTGCAAAGCCGCTTATGCAGTGCTTATACAGAATCACCACCGCCTAATTCCAAATATGCTTTTTTAATTCCTCACTCACTTTCATCTTTCTCTACTGACTCCTTTACTTATATTAAGTGAGGGAAATTACCCAAAGTCCAGATAGAAATCCAGTGTTATTCTTTAACCACCCACAAACCTCTATCCGAAATCTGGTAAAAATGGCCTTTAAATTCTGCAATGCCTGAGGGGCAGGCTTATTTACAGAAAAAGGTAACACTCCAGTCCAGTCCCTGGTAGTTAACCTGTGGCCTGCTGCTCCAGCAAGAACTCCAAAGGAGGACAGCTGTCCTCTCC
>JAJEJO010001033.1:333688-449593 GCA_020662805.1 Glaucomys volans | reverse complement strand
ACAGGAGGTACCTATTCTGTTTTGCCTGCCCACTCTGGGCCTTTATTTCCTTCCCAGGTTTCAGTTATGGGAATTGATGGAAACCCTCCATGCCAAACAGAACAGCTAAGTTAGCCTGTACCTGGAAGGACATTCTTTCACACACTCTTTGCTGGTTATTCCTTCCTGTCCAGTTCCCCTCCTAGGCAGAGATGTTCTCCAACTTCTGGGAGCCAACCTATCTTGACAGCTGACAATGAACAGTTTTCCAGGTGAAAACTGGCAGATTGATTTCACCCTTATGCCCAGATGCAAGAAAGCTCCGTTACTTACCTTGGTTGATACTTTTTCAGGCTGAATAAAAAGAAACCTTTCCTACCCCCAGGGAAACTGCTGATTCCCAGATTCAGACTTCCTGCATCCATCCAGTCAGATGAGAGTCCAGCCTTCACCTCTCAGGCTGTTCAACTAGTCTCCAGAAGCCTCAACATCACCTGAAGACTCCATATCCCCTACCGACCCCAATCCTCGATGGTAAAGTTTATACAGGGACAACAGCCAACCGTTCTGAGGCTTCACTTAGAATCTAAAAGTTTATATTCAGGTGGTTCTTCAGGCTCACCTATCCATCCAGGAGCAGGAAAAGGAAATCCAACACCAGATCAACACAGCTACTCAGCCTAATGCTAATCCTTTCTCAGGTCTTACTCTGATACATCAAGGTCTTCGACTTCTCAATCTCTCCAGAGTTAATAACATCTCAGATTGTTTTCTTTGTGCAGGTTTGTATCGGACCCTGCTAACAGCCATTCCTGAGTACCCCCCTTAATACTTCCTCAAAGGCTTAAAGGACCCCTATTCACCTTTGGAGGGAGTTCCCCATTATTACAACTCCTCAGAGAACTTCGCATACTGTTACACTTCCTCTAACTCAGTACCTTGCAACTAAACCATGCAGGTCTCTTCTCCCATGTTTGCTCCTCCAGGATTCTTCTTCTGGTGTAATGGTACTCTGACGAAAAATTAGATCCCAATATGCCCTTTGCTTTCTGTGTGCCCTCCTCTTTAGTTCCTCAATTGCTTCTATATAGTGAAGTTGAAATAATCTGGCCTGTTCAAAACCCTGTTCAAACCCCTACAGGGACAAATAACATCTGTTGCCCAAGTTTCCTTTTAGAACCACTGAGCACTAGATCTTCTGACAGCGAACAAAGGAGGAACATGTCTATTCCTAGAGGAAGAATACTACTAGTGCATCAACAAAACCAGACTGAGAAACTGGACTCATTGAGAAAACTCTCCTGCATCTGAATTTGCCCAGAGCTGCATGAGTGAGGTTGCCAGAATGACATACAACCAAATGCTCCTGCACCCTGACAGCCACCTCCCCACCGACCCAGACCCTGAATCCTTTTTCTCCCACGATGCCCCCAACCATGCAGGAAGTAGACAGACAGACTCCGGTGCCCTATATCACCAAAAAGGTCGGAATGTCAGATCGAATTTGGGTGGCTACAGGGGGAGGGAGCAAAGTCACCTAGCAACACACTGTGCCAGAAGCAACCAATGAGGCAGTCCTGCTGACCCTGAGGTCCACCTTGGGTCCACCTTTTCCTGGGCAGGACCCTTGACCCCTTTCCTCAGTATAAAAACCCTGAGCAGCCAAAGCCATGTTCAATTTCTTCTGGCTCTCCCACCCCGACTTTCACCATGGGGGTGCTGGAGATTTCACCCGGGACACAGATTCTAATAAATCTCAAGCCACTACTTTTGTCTGACTCTGGTGAACCCGCCTGGTGAGCTTACCCCTTTGGCCACCCGCCGCCTTTGCGAGCTTTACAATTATATCCAAAGATTCTAATACTGTAGTTTTACCCAACAATGCTGAAATCTAGAAAAAAAATTAATATCTTTAAGGTGTCATTTCTTTCTACCTCTGTAATGTCTTTTTCCAAAGGAGATCTGGGTGTAGCACCTTTCAATGTTTTCTATAAGTCTTTTCCTGAAGAAAGTCTATGTAGTCTTGATGTCTGATGTGTTATACTGTCAGAAATAGACATTGGCACTGTTTACAGCCACTCATGAGAGAGCACAATGGATGTAATTTGGTCCTTCTGGATTAGATATTCTCTAAAAAATGTACAGTTTTTCCTGGTAGCAATAATAAATTTCTGTGAAGTTTATGTGTAAAATAAATGGACCCTCAAAGCATCTTAAACTCATGTTTGTAGGCATGAACAGTTCAGACCAGGAACTCTTCAACCAGCTGATGAAGAATATAAAACAACTAGCAGGGGTAGTTTCTTTTACTTTAAATTACATACTTTGTGGATTTAGCACAATCTGAGAGTGTTGTCAGATTTTTTAAAAATTCTTATAATTTCATCATCTGCACTATAAGAAGAAAAAATGAAAAGAATAACATGGAAGAAAAGCCAAATTAAATTTTGCAATTGCAATACCTATAAGCTCCTAAAAATTTTAGTGATTGTCCTTTGTTTTCTATTTGTCTAATAAATATGCAAATGTGTTCTTTCTTTGGCTATGTTATGTTTCATCCTCCAAAGGAAAAAAATAGCATATAAACTTCATTATTTATAGAACATATAAAGAACAGATGGATATTTGGAATAGTGATACAAATTAATCCATATAAACAGAAGAAACTCTGAAATGGATATTAAAATACTGCTTTTTAATAAAACTCAGTTCTATGAATTAAAAGCTAAGTTTGTACTTTTAAATACACAGTACAAGTCAGTACACTGGTGTAATTACAAATCATAAGCCCAATTTACTTTTTACCTAGGCTATTTCTTTGTTTATACCAATTATTATACATTAGCAAGACAAGATTGGGCACAAATGGACAAGTTAATACCCACACCACTAAAATTCCCATTTTTCTGTAGCATGAATGAATTTCAAATTAAAACTGCTAATTCGTGTGTTTTTTTAAAAGGTTACATTGTTACACAGGAACTTGAGAGTGAAGAGAACAGAAATAACTCCCCAATTGTTGAGTGGAGAAGGTGCTTTTTATAGTTTCCATTTATAAGCATAATTTATTTTAGAAACTTAGAATCTATAATGGCATGGAACAAGGGAACTAGAATAGAAATAAGCTAGAAGAATCCTGGAGCAATGTTATGAAAATCTCACCAATAGAAAATAAGTTGAAATGAGGCTGAAATATTCTAAAACACCTTGTATCTGTGAGTAATAAACTGAGTCAGATCTATTTTGCTCCTCCACAAAGGAACAAAACAGAAAATAATTTTGGAATGTTTCTTTCCTGCTATATACTTAAGGAGTTTTGACTTTATAATTAAAATTCTAATCTTTCTTGTTCCCCACATAAGTATCTTCTCCACATCTTGAATACCTGCATGTCATGAGATTCTCCTGGGATGAACTTGTCACACCCAGTCAAGTCACAGCAGCCAGACCTAAGGAAGAGTGGAAAAACTCAAACCCAATTCAAAATAGTTATCAGTATCCATATGAAAGAATATAGTCCACTGATGATAAAAAATTGTACCAATTAAACAAATTGACAAAATAGCTATAAAGTAATTTTACATAAATGTACAAGCATGACAGAAAAGATTAAAACTAGGCACTATTTTAAAGTACAAAATCCAATAAAAACCAACACAGATGTATAATTACTATTAATAGCTCTATGCCTCTTAAACTATAAATACTGGGAAACAGGACAGCCAAAGATACCAGAATGCTAGTCAAAGGGTCAAGGGCTCTACCTATCACAATTCCACTACAATCAGGAGAGTTTGGAGAAACTGAAGCCCAAGTTTTGTAGATGCTTTAGGATATTATTTTTTAAAGTACTTCATTGCTTGAGCTGAGACAGATGAGGACATTTCTAAACCATACTGACTATTGAGAATAGTGAAGGATCTGAGATTTCACCCTAAATGCAAGCTAACATGACAGGCAACCTGGATTCATAGGATGCTGGCAGAAGACACAAGATTCCTGGGTTAAAGACAAAAGGAAAGTTTTTGTTTTGTTTTTTTTAATTCATAGTAATGTCTAAACCAGAGTGTACACATCTATAGTCTGAGCTCATTTCCCACAGGGTTGAAGCCAAAATTGACAGGCAGTTAGTGTAGAAATCAGGGAATCTGGTCAAATTGAGGAATGGAGTCTGGGAAGTTGGAGACGCCCCTGGGAGATAGGAATGTCAGTGTCTCCAGAGCCCTTTGATCACCAAGGTTACCTGCTTAACTGCCCCTCCCCAAAAGCTGCAGGCAGGGAGTTGCTAATTAATGCCTCCTGGTCCCCCACCTGAATCTCCATGTGGCCCTTCCCCCTGCCATTCGCACTTCACCTTTTTGCTGTGTCACCACCGCCATCTGGGCAGGAAGGAGAGATAAGGGTCAAAGGAAGGGGCAGAACAAAAGAAGACCCTAACCTATAAAAGAGGGAGGGTGTGCTCACTTCTTGGGGATTCCAGAACATCAGCCACGGCCCCCCTTCTCCCACTCAGGAGAAGTTTGTATTACTACTTTTAAATAAAGCCTGCTTAACATGCTTGCCTTGGTGTGCTTCTCTGGAGTTATACTTCAACACCGGAGGAAGCAGAACTCGTCACCGGTATGCAGCAGTATCAGCGTGATATGAGGAAGGTCAAATGACACCTGCATAGGTAGCGGGGTATGTTGCAGAAGAGTTTAGGAAACATAAATGTTTTATAATGGGTAGTAATGTTTCAGACCTTGCTGTGGAGGGATATATTTATTATACTGTAGAATAAGCAAATTTAACTTTGTTTCATACAAAGACACTACCTCTATCTTCTACAGCTGTTCACTATATAGACATACTTGAAAAGATAAGCTAGAACAAAGACAGTCAGTACCCCTGCTCATAAGATGTGTGAAATGTAGGACCCATGGAAAATTGTTTCCCATATTGACCAGGCAGTGAAAATCCACAGTAAGATACATAGTCCATGATTCTTTTCTCCAAATGAGGCTTGGGGCAAACCACCACTATCTTCCTCAGAAACTCCATGTTCACCCTCCCAGTCCTGTATGCCCCATTCTTTTTTTCCTTTTGCTGCCTGTGGCTTCTCTATATTGGGTCTAATTCTTCTCTTCAGTCTTATTTTTGCGCTGGTTCCTGAAATACTCTTTTCCAGCCTCAGATCCTTGATTTGCCCTTGATTTATGCTGTTATACCTCCCAAAAAGATTCTCCAGTGCCACCAGGAGAGAGTCAGCTCCACCCTAATCCCCCCTCCCTATAGCCCAACCCTAATCCCTCCCGTGCCCTATAGCCCGGCCCTAATCCCCCGTCTGGAGCCCTATAAAAGTTGGCAATGACACAATTAACGCGTAATTTCCCAGCACCCCGCTTTTAGGAGTAAGGGCAATTGTCACTGGCCAGCTAAAATAAAGGCTTCTTTTGGCTTTATGTGAACGGCTTGGATGATTTTATTTTCTTTGGGTACAAAAATGCCTGTAGTTCATACCCTCTGGAAAGATGCTGTCACAGGTAACCTACCAGTAACAACTTCCTTACCTGGGACTCCAGGACTGACCTGATAAGAATCCCCCTCCTCTCAGAGTGCACATACTGGCTATGAAACTGGTCATTTCCAGAGTTGGGTAGAACAATCTATATGGGTAATCATTATAGGCAACAGGGATTGAGTTTGACTTGTTCTGGCTTTTTTTGTTTTCTTAAGTGAGTTTTCTAGGGAAGGAGAAGACTCATCCTGTGCATATGCAATTTTAGTTAATGCTGTTTAGTCTTTTAGTCTGTAAGCCCAATATGTTACCATAGAAACAAGTCTCCATATGAAATACATCCAATCAATTCTGAATTTATCATTCAGAGCACCTTCATAAATTGGAATAAATCCAACAGGTACCCAGAATGTCAGCATTTAGGCAATAAGCAGCATTTTCTTCTTTTATTTAATTATTTTAAAGTCAAGAAGTGAAGAATAATGATTCCAACTTAGATATACATAAAAATAGGAATACATTCAAAGGAAGAATATTCTTTCTTGTTTATCTTGTTCTTCAAACAACATTAAAATAGATCAACATATACCATTTCAAAAAGACAAGGTTATTTTTCAATCGCTAGACAACAGTGAGACTGCAATGAGGGGAAATGGTTCATTTAACAGCATTATTCTCAGCAGAGAAATCTGTAAATTTATTTTTTGAAAGAATTCCAATTTTGGAGTGAATTTTTAATTCTCTTATACTTCTTGTCTCCTTGAAAATATTTAACCACTTAATATTACCAAATGTAATGCAAAAGGAGTCACAGATCCAAACAAGGAAAAATCCCTAGAATTTAGGGATAAAATCAAAAACTTCCCTCCCTCAGAATTTAATAAATAAAAAAGGATAAAAATAAAATTAATGAGAAGAGCCATCAGCAAAGCAAGTGTAACCCAAACGATGATTAGGCTATGTGTTGCCAATAAAATGTGTTTCCCAAATTTCTTCTTGGAGTTAACATATTTTGCTAAAATTTCATTGGGAAAATATTAGCATAAAATATTTAGAGCAGTGTTATTCAATAGAACTTTCTGTGTGAGGGAAAATGGAGGTGGAGGAGAAAGGGAGAAAGGGAGGGGAAAAGAGAAAGAAAAGAACTTTCTGTGGTGATTGGAATGTCCTGTATTCTGTTGCTCATTCTGGTAGCTACTGGCCACAAATAGCTATTGAGCTCTTGAATGTAGCTAGTGACTGAAGTGCCAAATCTTTAAAAAGTGTTAATTTAAATTTACATTGAGACATGTGGCTAGTGACTGCCACATTGAACAGTACACCTTGATAGCTTAATACTCATGGAGTTGGGGTCAAACTGAGAGTTTCAAACTCCAATTTCTCTACTGTAATTTTTCTCCATTGTTAGATTGACAGGAAGATTCAAAATGAATTCTGCTGTCATGTACAATTAATTAGAACAAATTTTTAAAAAGAGAGAGAAAAAAAAAGACAATTTAAAAACACCCTCGGGTTTCATCAAGATTCACGAAACATACAGTATTTACCCGAACATAGTCTGCCAATTTTTCCCTCAGTTGCAAAAACAAAAACCTTTATGAATATGTATTCACCTTATCTTAATATGGCATTAGTTGTTCCTTATTTTCAGTACCTGGTAGCACAGAAAATTTAGGTAGAACAAATATATCACGGCAGGAAATCCAATTTCCAATTATTCCAAGATATTCAGAGTTCATCAATGATAAATCCAAGTCCGAAACCAAGATATTTATAGCCAGAATTTTATTTTATACATTTCAAAATATTTCTTAATATGATATTAAAATAAACTTGTCAACTCCCATATACATATTTGATATATAAATACTTATATATAAATGTGGAAGGTGTGGGGAGAGAACAAACTAAATGATAAAAATAAAAATAATTTAAAAATATACAAACTAAGGGTTTAGAGAAAACATTTATGTGTAGAAAAAAGTTCCTGCAAATTTACAAAAATTTCTAAAGTCTGAGAAGTGAATTGAATGCTGTTGGTTGTGGCTTAAAAGAGTCTGATTTTATAAATGGACCTGGTGTGCTCTCCTCATCATTTTTCTGGCATCTCAACAGCAGACAAGGAAAGTTCTTGTTTTTCCAGCAATGTCTGCTTGGTAAAGTCTAAGTAGGTCAGGGCAAAAAGTAAAAAGCTTTTCTTTCAGTGAAAAATTTAAAACTCAGAACCTCCTTTATATTTAAAACTGCTTTCACTGTTCAGTTGCTAAAAGCAAACAAGGAGCAAGCCCCTTGCTCCTAGATGTCTGCTCATAGATCCTGAAGAGAAAACAAATCAGTGTCCAAAGTGCAAACTTCCTGGAATATTTTGCATTAAATTTCCAACGAGATATCAAAGACATGGTGAAGTATAGTTATGCTCCACTGGGGTTGTCCAACCAGCAGCCTCCCTTTAAGGAGCAGTGAACTACAATTAACAGACCACCTCCAGCAGAGACAATAAATTTGGCTGTACGTAATTTTCAAGTACAGTGAGAGAGTAAGAATAGGAGGGGAGAGGGAGGAGGAGGAGGGGGCCAGGAGGAAGAAGAAAGAAGAAAGAAGGAAGAAGGAGGAGGAGGAAGAGGAGGAGGGGAGAGGGGAGGAGGTAGAAGGAGAAGAAGGAGGAGAAGGAGAGGTAGGAGAAGGAGAGGGAGAGGGAGAGGGAGAAGGAAGAAAAGAGAAGAAATGAGAGCTGGAATTATATTGAGAGACAGCAGGAAGATGAGCTGGGTTTGATTTTTGAATGCCATCACGAATTGGATTATAGTGTCTGAAACTTGTCAGGAGTGCAGAGATTTATATCTGTGCTATTCCTTTTGCAAGGGATAATGTTTCCATTGAGCTGAACTTTCAACTAATGCCAGTATCTGATGACAAAATTTTGACAGTAACATTTGCACACTTTTTTATGCTAACATGCATAACTCTGATGATAACTGGAGTCTCCCCACTCCTTGAGTTCCAGATAAAATTGCCCCAGTTCGTGCAAGTCCTAAACCCATCCTAAGACACATACACACACAGATTTACAAGGGAAAAATGTGCTAAGAAATGAACCAGAAAACTACCTAACCACAACCTTTATTTCACCACCAAAAACAGAATGAAGAGAAAAGAAATTTTACTGTGGCCTAAGGCCACTGTCTTGATAATTGGAATAAATTTTTTAAATTTAAGATTTGACTTCCTGGTTAAATATGTTGTGTGAACTACTAAATACTGGCTTGTTTTAAATTCTGAACTACTTTTATTTCCCCCTGTGGAAGAAATTTAGAAAAGATCCCATTTATGAAGCAAGCTACAAAGGTGGGGTGGGGGGAGTAAACACACTAAAGTCAGTATATGTACTTAAGAGAGCCTTGTAACCTTGATTTAAGGGCTAAAATAAATATGGTGTCTCATCACATTTCTGTACTTGTGGGCCAACACCACAGAAAAGCAAACTGAAGTGAATGAGATTCTTTGATTAATTTTCTAGTACAAACAGTTTAAATATCATAGTGGCAATACAATTTAAATTACACAGATGGAAATGACAGTGCCCTTAAATAGATTCCTGCACGATCTTTCAGAATTCAGAAGGCTCTTATTTAAGTATCATCACCTATCTTAATATGATTTACGTGTTGATATCTGCTACTGCTATCAAGATGCCAATTTAGAGAAGGTGACTTGTGTATAATTCTACTGCAAGAAAAATTTCTAGCTGGGCATGATGGCACATGCCTATAATCCCAGCAACTAGAGAGGCTGAGACAGGAGGATCACAAGTTTGAGGCCAACCTCATCAATTTAGCAAGGTCCTAAGCAACTTAACAAGACTCTATCTCAAAATAAAAATAAAAAGGACTGGAGATGTGGCTCAGTAGTTAAGCACCCCTGTTTTCAATCTCTAGTACCAAAAAAAAAAAAAAAAGAAAGAAAGAAAGAAAGAAAAGAAAAGAAACTTTTCTATATAATCACCATACTATTACTCTGATAAGTAATAGTGGCTTTTATATGTCCCTGTGTTCTAATTAAGTAAACTTACACTCCAACAGGAATTTTCTAAGTATCTTTTAGAAATTGATGGACTTATATCTCAATAAACCTATTTTAAGTTAAAAATTCATTTAATACACTCAATACACCAAATATTATAGCTCAGCAACACAATGCACTGTGAAGTGAAGTGTCAGTTATTAACCCTTGTAATTGCATACCTGACTGGGAGCCATGGTTCCCGTCAGTATTATGCAGTATGCATAAGAGTATTATACTGCATCTCTAGCCCACGAAAAAAAATCAAAATTCAAAGTACAGTTTCTATTGAATGTGTATCTCTTTTGCATTATTGTAAAGTCAAAAAAAAATTGTAAGTTGAGGTGGAACTTTCCAGAAACTCCATGAGAAATGCAGGAACACTGGTTGCCTGAGCTGCACACAGTTATGCACTCTTTCCTATTTCCCCACACCAGCCCCAGCCCACTCACCAGCTATAGAAAATGGTGAAAGAAACCAGTTACTATGATATTTTGGGGGTCAAACCCAACACCACTCAGAAAAAATTGAAAAAAGCATATAGGAAACTAGCTTTGAAGTACCACACTAATAAGAATCCAAAAAAAAGAGAAAAGTTTAAACAGCTTTATCAAGCTTATGAAGTTCTCTTTGATGTCAAAAAAAGGGACTCATGTGACAAAGGAGAAGAACATGCAATTAAAGAGGTGGGGCAGGTGGTGGTTTGGGTTTCCCATGAACATCTTTGATATGCTTTTTGGAGAAGGACAAAGGATGCAGAGAGAAAGGAGAAGTAAAAATGTTATATATCAGCTCTCAGTAACCTTCAAAGATTTATACAATGGTGCAACAAGAAAACTGGAAAGAATGTGATTTGTGATAAATGTGAAGGTCAGCATGGTAAGAAAGGAGCAGTAGAGTGCTGCCCCAGCTGCTAAGGTATTGGAATGCAAGTAAGAATTCATCAGATAAGACCTGGGATGGTTCAGCAAATTCAGTCTGTGTTCGTGGACCTCCAGGGCAATGGGAAGGGATCAGTCCCAAAGATAGGTGAAAAAAGCTGCAATGTAAGGAAGATAGTTAGAAGAAAATTCTAGAACTTCATTTTGACAAAGGCTTGAAAAATGGGCAGAAGATAACATTCCATGGTGAAGGGACCAAGAGCAAGGACTGGAGTCAGGCGATATTATCATTGTCTTGGATCTGAAGAACCATGCTGGTTTTACTCCACGAGGCATAAAAACATGTACATGGACATAGAGCTGGTTGAAGCATTATGTGGTTTCCAAAAGCCAATATCCACTTTTGATAACCAAGCATAGTCATCACCCCTCATCCAGGTCAGATTGACAAGCAGGGGGATGTAAAATGTGTGCTAAATGAAGGTTGTCAATATGTCATAGACCACATGAAAAGAGTCACCTAATCATCAGGTTTGAGGTAAACTTTTCCTGAAAATTGATTTTTCTCTTCGGATAAATTCTGTTTGATGAAAAAACTCCTACCTGAGAGGAAGGAAGTAAAAAAGATTCCAGAAATAGATCAGGTAACTAGTGGACTTTGATCCAAATAAGAAAAGACAGTGCCATTATAATGAAGAAGCATATGAGGATGATGAATGTCATCCCAGAAGTGATGTTCAGCATCAAACCTCTTAAAGCAGGTCAGTGAATAGCATGCTACAGGCATTTTACATGCAGTAGTGAATGAATGAAGGACTATAATCATAATATCTCACTACTTGCTATTATTTTTCTTTTAATAATGAATTACAGTAGTGTTTTAAAAGTTAAATGAAGAACAAATGCAAATGTAAAAGCTCGAATAAGTCATAAATTGAACCATTGTTAAGTTGTGGTGTGCTATACAAAATACATTTATGCCTTTCTAAGGCTCTTGTGCTACTCAGCATTTTTTAAGATGCTGGTAGACCTTTATTTTATTCATTTATTTATATGTGGTGCTGAAAATCAAACCCAGTGCCTCACACATGCTAGGCAAGCGCTCCACCACTGAGCCACAACCCCAGCCCATTACTCAGCATTTTGTTGTTGTGAAAAAAAAAAAAAAAAAAAAAAACCCTGAGATAAACAACTTAAAAGGAGGAAATGTTTCTTTTTGGCTCATGATTTCACAAGTGTCAGTCAATGGTCACTTGTCCTGTTCGCTTTTGGGTATATAGTGTGTCAATCTGTAATGTCAGAGAAAAGCTCCTCCTGATGGCCAGAAAGTAGAAAGAGAAAGAGAGCAAGAAATATTGAGGACAAAATATACCCTTCAAGTGTATACCCACAATGATCTACTTCTTTCAACTGGACCCCACTTGCTAAAGTTTCCATCACCTCTGAATAATCCAGTAAGCTATGAATCCACAAATGTATTGATCTATTCATGAAATCAGAGCCCTCATGATCCAGTCCCCTCTCAAAGGCCTCATTTCTGAACATTGCCACACTGGGAACAAGCCTTCAACACATGAACTTCAATGGAGAACATTTAAGACCCAAACCACAACAATCCCCAAAGGTCTCATCACCTTACAACATTATGTTCAAACTTGCATCTGGATTTCATTTTCTCTGAAGTTCAAAATCTAATCACTAATTAATCTAAATCACGTATAGATAAAACTTTGGGTACAATCTTTCCTAGCATACATTTTGTCTCCATCTTTAGATTTATGAAACTAAAATAACAAGTTATCTGTTCCAAGCATATAATGGCTGGACAGTCAAAGGATAACACTTATAGACATTCTGGTTCAAAAAATGAAAAAATAAAAGGAGTCACTGATCTCAAGCAATTTTAAAATCCAGCCAGGAGAACTCCATTAGATTTCTTGGTTCCATCCTCTGGGCTCTTGAATTCCGCCCTTCCGAATCATAGTTCCTTTTTTACAAAAAGCAGCATGTTTGCAACTGAGTAGTTTTATCAGCCTGTGTCTCAGTCTATTCAGGCTGTTATAACAAAAATTGCATAAACTGGGCAGCTTATAAACAACATGGTGATATTTGGAGATAGGTCTTTAGAAGGTAATTTGGTTTAGAAGAATTTATGATGTTGGAGACCTCATCATGGGATTAGTGTCCTTTTAAGGAAAAAAAAAAAAAAAAAAAAAAACACCAGAGATCTTGTTTGCTCCCTTTCCCCACCATGGAAGAACATAGCAAGAGGGCAGTGTGTGATCTACAAGGGAGAAAGAGAGCCTTCACCAATGTATCATTTTGGCCCCCTAATCTCCAACTTCTATCATCCAGAACTGTGTGAAATATATATTTCTGTTGTTTAAGTGATAGAACTTAGGGTATTTTGTTATTGCATGAAACTAATATAAACATTAAGGAAGAATTTTAGTTTTTTGGTCTGTAACTACTGGTTTTAACTTTCATAGAATGAAAATTTGTTAATGATTTTTATAATTTTATTAATATAATTTTATATTATTATTATTATAATTTTATAATTTAAAATAAAACTAAATAAATTTAAAAGGCCTATAATTAATTTGGAGTTAAAACTTAGTTACCTCTTACACTTCACAACTGGATCAATTATGGTTGAATGAACAATCTATGAAAGTCATTAATGGACAGTTTCATTAACATTCACTCCCTCTTTGTAAGATGTCTCACTATTCGCTTGTACAATTTTAAGTTATGTAATTAACAAATATTGCAGTTAAAATATTCTCTATAAAAAATATCAGAAATTCAAGGGAGTATAAAAAGACTGCTTTTCTGAAGGCATTTAGATGTATATAAAGCTTAACAATTTATTTAAAGAATGCCTTTATTTAAAAAATGACCAAAATATTGTCAAAATGGTCATACTACCAAAAGCGCTATACAGATTCAATGCAATTCCAATTAAAATCCCAATGACATTCCTCATAGAAATAGAGAAAGCAATTATGAAATTCATTTGGAAGAATAAGAGACCCACAATAGCTAAAACAAACATGGTATTGGCACCAAAATAGGCAGGTAGACCAATAGTACAGAATAGAGGACACAGAGACAAACCCACAGAAATTTAGTTTTCTCAAACTTGACAAAGGAGTCAAAAACATACAATGGAGAAAAGATAGCCTCTTCAACAAATGATGCTGGCAAAATTGGAAATCCATATGCAGCAAAATGAAACTAAACCCTATCTCTCACCCTGCACAAAACTCAACTCAAAATGGATCCCTTAAGAACCTAGGAATTAAGCCGGGCGTGGTGGCGCACGCCTGTAATCCAAGCAACTTGAGAGGCTGAGTCAGGAGGATTGCGAGTTCAAAGTCAGCCTCAGCAACTTAGTGAGGCCCTAAGCAACTCAGCGAGACCCTGTCTCTAAATAAAAATACAAAATAGGGCTGGGGATGTGGCTCAGTGGCCAAGTGTCCCTGAGTTCAATCACTGGTTCAAAAAAAAAAAAAAATGCTCAAAAAAAAAAGGACCTAGGAATTAGACCAGATACCCTACACCTAATAGAAGAAAAAGTAGCTCCAAATCTGCATCATATCAGCTTAGGACCAGACTTCTTTAACATGACTCCCAAAGCACAAGAAATAAAAGCAGGAATCAATAATTGGGGTAGATTCAAACTAAAAAGCTTTTTCTCAGCAAAGGAAACAATCAACAATGTGAAGACAGAACCTACAGAGTGAAGAAAATCTTTGCCACACACACTTCATATAGAAAATTTATAAAGAACTCAAAAAACTTTACACAAAGAATACAAATAACCCAATCAATAAATGGGCTAAGGAAATGAGCAGATACATCACAGTCGAGGATCTACAAGCAATCAACAGGTATATGAAAATATGTTCAACATCTCTAGTAATAAAAGAAATGCAAATCAAAACTACCCTAAGATTTCATCTCACTCCAATTAGAATGTCTATTATCAAGAATACAAGCAGCAATAGGTAGGTGTTGGCAAGGATGTGGGGAGAAAGGTACACTCATACATTGCTGATGGGGTTGCAAATTGGTGCAGCCATTCTGGAGAGCAGTATGAAGATTCCTTAGAAAACTCAGAATGGAGCCACCATTTGACCCAGCTATCCCACTCTTTGGCCTATACCCAAAGGACTTAAAATCTGCGTACTACAGTGATGCAGCCACATCCATATTTATAGAAGCCCAATTCACTATAGCTAGATTGTGGAACCAACCTAGATGCCCTTCAATAGATGAACGGATAAAGAAACTGTGGTATATATACACAATAGAATATTACTCAGCAATAAAGAATAATAAAATTATGACATTTGCAGGTAAATGGGTGGAGCTGGAGAATATCATGTTAAGTAAAATAAGACAATCCCAGAAAACCAAAGGCCAAATGATTTCTCTGATAAGTGGTTGATGACACATAATGGGGGAGGTAAGGGAAGAATGGAGAAAGGATGAATTGTGTAGAGGAAAATGAGGGGTGGGGCAGGGGTGGGAAAGGAAAGATAATAGAACGAGACAAACATCATTACCCTATGTATATGTATGAATATGCAAATTGTATGATTCTACTTTGTGTACAACCAGAAAAATGATCATTGTACCCCATTTGTATACAATGAACCAAAATAAAAAAATAAAATAAAATAAATTTTAAAAAAGTTAAAAATGACCAATAAAATTCAGACCTTTGAAATCATTTGTGGAATTGCCAATATGCTAACACTTCTTAGGGAAAAAACTTAAAGATAAGTTAAAAATTGCCCAACTAAACATTTCTTTTTAAAAAGACAAACAATGTTATCAAGATACAATTTAAAATGTAAGTAATGGTTTTTTGGAGCTTTAATTTAATAACAGTATTAATCAAAGCACTGTAAAAATACAAATGTAATTTGGGTATTATTTTGGCATTAATGCAATTTGTCCATCGTATTATTTAGTTATTGATATTACAAACTTGCTTAGATCTTAAATCCACCACTCTATCCCTTCTATGTCCATAAAGAGGTGTATACAATGGGAGAAATGTCAACATAAGACACAAAGCACTATCCTAAAATTCAGTTGAGTCCTAGGTCTGCCACTAAACAAACAAACTTTCAGAGTTCCTTAAGCTCTGTAAAATTAGATATTTCCATGTATGTCCTTGTATCATTCTTACAATTTTAAAATTGTATAAAGAAATCTTACCAATCCCAACATTAATTTTAGATACTAACAATTTGCTGTTTCATAACAATTTGTGTCTGACAGAGGGAAAATAGATGTTAAATAATTCATGAATAAATAATTTATACAAGTAAGGATAATTATGAGTATGTAATAGGCCTGACTTTAAGAAATATAAAGCGGGGGGCGGGGGGAGCTGGAGTTGTGGCTCAATGGTAGAGTGCTTGCCTGGCATGTGTGAGGCCCTGGGTTCAATCCTCAGCACTGCATATAAATAAATGAATACAATAAAAGATTCATTGACAACTAAAAAATATTAAAAAAAAAAAAGAAAAGAAAAAGAAACACAGAATGGAAGGGTGGAGCAAAATGGTGGCTGAATAAGATTCTTCAGAGATTATCTCCCTGCAAATACACCTAGTTGAACAGCTATTCACATACCAAACTATCTTCTCAAGAGCTAAAGAAATCCAGGGAGAGCCCATAGAGCTTGCTTTTAGTAAAACAAAATGATAAGACTTATTTAAGAAAACTGGAAATAAAGACTTGCCTGTAGCATGCCTCCCCCAACGCCACATAGACAAGCATGGAGAGAAACACCACCTGCTTGGGGGAGGAAGAGAGAATTAAATCCAGCTCTTAGACTTGAAACCCAAAAGTCCACCACAGCAAAACCCAGTGCTGGCCAAAGCCCCACAATCTCTACCACCAGGGCAATACCTGCAAATGGAATCGCAGGAACTTCTTTAGGCCAGGTGACTGACAGCTTCCATCATCCCTCCTCCAATCTCAGGCAGCAGAACAAGAAGCAAGATTCCACCTGATGGGGAGCAGGCATGAAAACTAGCACAGAGTTTTGTCTCAGAGCCCGTGTCAAACCCACCGTGATGAAACCAAGCACACAGAAACTGTATGCAGGCCAGGGCTCACAGATGGAGCCAGGCCAGTATTCACATATGGGACTCTAGAACTATCCCAGTACCAGGCAGAGACCTGAACCCCAGTGGTATTTGTGTTGTGGCCGACATCACCAACAGCTGTAGCATAAGCCTCAATGTACTCTGAGACTGTGCTGGTCATGCTGTGAGAATCAGGCATGACCCAGCTCAGCATCAGCCTAGGTGGCCAATGGACTGCCTTCATCAACACTACCCCAACCTCAGGCAGTAGAGCATAGTCCAAGACCCTGTTTCCTGAGGATATGATATGATAGCATAAGATTTTTTCTGGAACTGAGTGCTGGACTGGTAAAACCTAATGCTGGGCAAATCCTAACAACCCCAGTCTCCAGGCTTTTCTGTGGACAGACCCTGTGGAACAGCTCCAGAGCCAGAGGAAGACAGGCAGCCTCAGTCTATCAGACTTCCCTTCTATCTAGCATCACTTCTTTCTGGTTGCAGTGATCTTGAGCCATGAGTTCACCTCAGTAACAGGCAACCCATAGCAGTGAGGACCTTGGTCCCACTGCAGTGTTTGTTGTCTTGGTCTTAGCAGGCCAGAGGCCCATGGTGACACAACTTGGCAGCGTTTGTGGCCACAGACATGACAGTAGCCTAGGTCTCATTTATTCATAATAACTCTGACAGAGCTGGGCAGAATCCCTCAGTGCTGACCACAGACTGATAACTGTAGAAGAGGCTCGTGGAACCACACTTTCTAGGTTCTTTCTAAATAACACACCAACAGTATATTAGGGATAAACCTGGGCTTTGATTTTCCTCTACTGAAAAAGACAAAACTCCAGCAAAGGACTCCCATCAAAATGGACCTGGGCACCATTTCACGCTAAAAAGTGGAAGCAACTGCAGGCTCAGAGAAAATGAGCAAGATTCTCAGAATCTCTGGAAAGGCAGGCACAAACAAATCAGTTTAGAGAGAATGGAATGAACACCTAATGTGTCAATGCCCAGCTGATATTACATGCTAACAAGCCTCAAGTGCTTTAAGGAAACAATGACTTCACCTAATAAGGTGCCAGAAACACCAGATAGACATCAGTTGCAAAAACTTTCAGAGAGAGAATTTAAAGCATTTTAAATTTTAAGTTTTAGGGAAACTCAATTAGCTTGAAGAAAACAGAAGAAAGTTTCAAAGCTCTATCAAAATAACAAAGACAAACATTTTTTTTAAAAAATCAAACAAAAAATCCTTGAACTGAAAAATATAGTCAGAAAAATTAAAAATGCAATAGATGGCATCGATGGCAGGAAAGATCAAGTGGAAGAATGAATTAGCGAGCTCAAACAGGCTGTTCGAAATGGACGGTCGGAGAAGAAAAAAGAAAAAAAAATGAAGAGGAATGAAGAAGGATTAAATGAACTTTAGGACAGTATTAAAAGAGTAAATATTCATATTTGGGGGATTCAAGAAGGAAATGAGAATGCCAAAGGGATAGAAAGCTTATTCAAAGAAATAAGTTCCCCAGCTTTGAGAAGGACACAAATACCAGAATAGGAAGGTCAAAGGTTATCAGCCAGATTCAACTCAACCAAGTCAATCTCAAGACGTTTTATAATCAAGCTCCCAAAGGTGAAAGAGATTCTCAATCTGTAAGAGAAAACACACACACACACACACACACACACACACACACATACACACAACACAGAGGTGTGTCCCAGTTCCCCTGGCAGCACCCTCTGAGAGAGTGGCACAAGATTTTTCACAGTATTGAATGGGGGGGAAACTCTAAACTGAGAACACTGCAACCAGTAAAGCTACCCTCTAAAATAAGAGATAAAGACATTCCCAAACAAACAAAAACTAAGAGACTATATCTCTACCAGACCTGTCCCACAGGAAATGCTAATTGCTTTCTTCAAATTAAAAGAAAGAATGTTAATGAGTGAGAAGAAAATTGGGACAGACGACATAAAACACATTGGAAGAGTAGTATGAAGACTAAATTTATTAAAAATAATAACCAGTAATGTGTTAAGTAATATGCAATATAGAAAGATATAAAATATATCATCAGAAATTCAAAATGTAGGGAGGAATGGAGCACAATTCAGGGATTTTTTTTTTGTTTATTTTCTCTTGTCCTTTTCTTTATTGTTTTGTTTCTGATCTTTACAATCATGGTAAGTTACTATCATTTCAAAATAACTTATTATAATGAAAAGATGTTTTTCATAAGCCTTGTGGTAGCCACAAAGCAAAAATCTATAATAGACAAACCAAAAATAGTGATCAAGGAATCAAAATGCACTACTAGAATAGATCATTTAACCACAAAGGAAAACTATAGGAGAGGGAGAAAGAAAAAAAGGAATACAATAAACAAGCTACATTATGTAGAAAACAAGCTACATAATGACTGTAGTCAGACCTTACCTGTCAATAATTGCCTTTATGTAAATGGATTAAATTCTCTCAATAAAAGACACAGAATAGTCAGGTGCAGTAATGTACGCCCCTAATCCCAGGAGCTTAGAAGCTGAGGTGGGAGAACCACAAGTTTTGGCCAGCCTGAACAATTTAGTAATACCCTGTCTGAAAATAAAAAAATAAAAAGGGCCAGGATATATAGCTCAATGGCAGAGAGCCCAGGGATTCAATCCACAGTACCACAAAAGAAAAGGAAAGAATAAAAAGTGACTGAATAGGTTAACAAAACAAAATCCACCCACAGGTCGTTTACAAGAATTTTACTTTATCACTAAGGACACATATAAACTGAAAGTGAAGAGATGGGATAGGATATTCTACACAAATGGAATCCAAACAAAAGTAGAAATAATCATATTCTTATCATATTTATATCTGATAAATTGAATTTTAAATCAAAAGCAGTAAAAAGAGACAAGAAACGTCATTTTATAATGATAAAGGAGCCGGGCGCGGTGGCGCACGCCTGTAATCCAAGCTACTCGGGAGGCTGAGTCAGGAGGATCGAGAGTTCAAAGCCAGCCTCAGCAACTTAGCAAGGCCCTAAGCAACTCAGTGAGACGCTGTCTCTAAATAAAATCAAAATAGGGCTGGGGATGTGACTCAGTGGCCGAGTGTCCCTGAGTTCAATCCCTGGTTCAAAAAATAAATAAATAAATAAATAAATAAATAAATAAATAATAAATAAATAAATAAAACAAATAAATAAATAAATAATGATAAAGGGATCGAAGCAACAAGAGGAAATAACAATTCTAAATATATATGCACCCAGTATCAGAAAACCCATATAAATAAAGCAAATATTAATAGACTAAAAGGGAGCTATAGATTTCAATACAAAAATAAGTAGGGACTTTAACATCCCATTATCAGCAATGAACAGATCATCTAGACAGAGACTCAACCTTCTTCAGGATACACCATATTATAAGCTATAAAATAAGCCGCAACAAATATAGAATTTTATGAGTAACATTTGAGTAATGAGTCAATGTTTCTGAGTAACATTTCTGATTACAATGCAATCAAACTAGAAATTGGCAAGAAAAAACCTTGGAAATTATACAAATACATGGAAATTAAACAACCTACTTTCAATAAACAATGGATTAAAAAGAAATCAGGAGTAAATTTAACAATTTCTTGAAACAAATGAAAATGGATACACAATACACCAAACCCTATGGGATACAGCAAAAGCAGTAGTAAAAGGGAAGTTTACAGCAATCAATGCCCACATCAAAAACAGAGAGGGGGAGAATGAAGGTATTTTGGATTGTGCAGAGGGAAGTGAGGGGAGGGGAGGTGGAGCAGGTGTGGGGATGGGAAGGATGGTAGAATGAGAGGGACATTATTACCCTACATACATACATACACATGTGATTACACTGCACCACGTTCAGCCAGAGGAATGAGAAGCTGTGCTCCATTTGTGTATGATGTGTCAAAATGCATTCTACTGTCATGTATAACTCATTAGAACAAATTTTTAAAATACTGGGCAAAAAAAATAATATAAGAAAAAACCATAAAGAGATGTCAAACAACAACCTATCACTGCATCTCAAGGAACTAGAAAAACAAGAACAGACAAAATTCAAAATTGTTAGAAGGAAAGAAATTTTAGAGCAGAAATAAATGGAACAGACTTTTTTAAAAGCACAAAAGATCAATGGAGAGATGATTTTTTGAAAAGATAAACAAAATAGAAAAAGACTTAGCACACTAAGAAAACAAAAGAGGAGAATGGGAAGGGAAGTAGAATGAATTGGACATAACCTTCCTGTGTTCATATATGAATACACAACCAATGAAACTCCATATCATGTAAAACCACAAAAATGGGAAGTTGTGCTCCATGTATGTATGATATGTCAAAATACCTTCTACTGTTATGTATAACTAAAAAGAACAAATAAACATTTTTAAAAAAGAAAACAAAAGAGAATAGTCAAATAAATACAATCAGAGATGAAAAAAGAGACATTATACTGACACCAGAGAAAAACAAAGGGTCATTAGAAATTATTATGATCAACTATATGTGAACAAATTTGACAACCTAGAAGAAATGGACACATTCCTATATATGTAAATTTTATAAAGACTGGATCATGATGAAAAAGGAAAAATGAACATAATATTATCAAATAACAAGATCGAATCAGTAAGGAAAAATCTTCCATTACAGAAAAGTCTAAGACTCAGATAACTTCACTGCAGAATTCTGCAAACATTTAAAGAAAAACTAATACCAATTATTTTAAGATATTTTTAAAAAAGAAGAGGAAGGAATTCTCCCAAGCACATTCTCCAAGGCCAGCAAGACCTTGATGTCAAACCCAGATAAGAACATAATACAAAAAAGAAAATTATACACCAATATCCTTGATGGATACAGATGCAAAAATCTTCAACCAAATCAATCCAGTGTTCACTGTGATCAAATGGGATCCATTCCAGGGATGAAAGGATGGATCGATACACAGAAATCAATAATGTGTCATACCACATCAATACAATGAAGGATAAAAATCATATGGTTATCTCAATAGACACAGAAAAGGCATTTGATAAAATTCAACAACTTTTTATAATAAAAACACTAAATAAATTAGGTATAGAAGAAACATACTTCAACATTAATAAAGGCCAACAGGTACAAAGAGCCAACAGGTATCTTTTAAAAAATGTTCAACATCACTAATCGTCAGGAAAATACAAATCAAAACTACAATGAGATATCTCCTCACCACAATAAGAATGGCTATTACCAAAAAGAATGAAGATAGCAAGTGCTGGTGAGGATATGGAGAAAACAGAACACTTGAATACTTCTGGTGGGAATGTAAATTACTACAACCATTATAGAAAACTGTATGGAGTTTTCTCAAAAAATTAAAAATATAATTATCTTATGATCAAGCAATCCACTATTGGGTATATATGCAAGGGAAATTAAATTAGTACGTCAAAGACATCTAAACTCCCATGTTCACTGCAGCACTATTCACAATAACCAACAGATAACCTATGTGTACAACAGTGAATGAATGGATAAAGAATATGTTGTACATATAAACAATGGAATACTATCTAGCCATAAAAAAGGAACAAAATCCTGTCTTTTATACCAATATGAAGAGAACTAGAGATTATATTAAATGAAATAATCCAGGCACAGAAAGATAAATACTACATTACCTTACTCATAAGGAATCTAAAAAATCAATTTCTTATAGAAGTTGATAGTAGAATGGTGATTACCAGAGGCTGGAGAAAGTGGGGCAGCAGAAGGGATGCAGAAAGTTTGATCAATGAACACTAAATTTCAGTGAGAGAAGACCAAGAAGTTCTGGTGTGTCATTGCATGGTGGAGTGACTATAGAGAACAATCATGCACTATATATTTCAAAAAGAAGAAAATATTTTTGAAAGTTTTCACCATAAATAAATGATAAATGTTTGAGGAGACAGATATGCTTAACCTGATTTTAGCATTATGCAATGTATACATGTATCAAAATATTACATGATACCCCATTAATAAATACAATTTTTATGTTTCTATGTATCAGTAAAAAATAAAGACAAAAAATGAATACAGAATTAAAACTGTTCAGTGTAACTAATATTGTACAGGATTAATTGTAGTAGGATGGATAGTTAAACTGGGATGTTGAATCTCCAGAAGGCTTTTATAAACAAAGAAAATTCTCGAGAGTAGTGGGTTGCCTCAAGAAAGACAGGAGCTGAGATGAAATCTCAGGCATGTTCTAGCCCTCTGAACATTATCTGAGACATTTTCTTCATACCTAAAGTATTTTTTCTATAAAGGAAGAGTTCTTTTTAATTATCCATGGACATACGTTATTAATCAAACTCTATCTTTGAATCGTAATTCACGCTCAACTCCCTTGAAGTTGAAAGTGCAGATGAGAATTTATGAGAATTTGAAAGCTCTATTCAGGTCATCGAGAATACATTAAAGGGCATTTGCTTTGTTTAGCTGTGATGTACTTTATTATCAGGGCGGACTCACACTCACTGCAAAACTCCAGGGAGATTAAACATATTAATCTAATTATGAGTTTCACAGTATTAGCAGAAAGGCATTCACCAAACCTCAATTATTTTTAGAAGAGCAATCATCAAATTTAATTTTAAGTGTGATTAAGTTCCCTTTTATGTTATCTAAACTGAAGGAAAGACATTGTTTAAGCTTACTCAAAGACAAAAGAATAACTTTATTAGTTTTTACATAGATTAAATTTAATGAATATGTTGCACACAATTATTTTTATCTAAAGATATTATCCTCTAAACAAAGCTTTCATTTTGGACAATATTGAACCCAATAAACTGCAAAAGTGAAATGGCTTTATTTTTTTCCCAATCACTACTTTCAAATATTCCTTGTTATATATCCCTTTCCCAACTCTTAGCAATATCTCAGGTAGCCCACTTTGGTCAGAAATGAGGCCAGTTTTATATTTCAGATTTTATTCAATTTAGTATTCATATCCCCATCTTCCAAGGCTCTGTCCAGCTGCAGCCTGAAGGACATGGAGTGTGCCCAGGCCACAGTTTGTTCTTTCTTTACTTCAAAGAGGTGGGAACAGAAAAATGATGTTGAAGATATGGGACAGTGGCCAGGATGAAGGCCAGTACTGGTAGTGCTCATCAAATATCCATGCTCCTTTACATTTCCCACTTCTCAAGCATCCATCAAGGTGAGATAGCAAAAGTAGTTCTCATCAAGGGAATAGGAGGGGAAAGGAGGTGTTCTCTCTGGTCTGAGCAGTTAAGTCAAGTGTATCATCTCTTTGTACATTCTCTCTCGCAGCTATCTGGCTGAAAACCAAGGGCTTAACTCCATCATGGCAGGGTTGAACACAGCAGTGTTATAGCCTGGGCCCCTGGATTGCCACTGCAAGGGGAGAGGAGGAGGAAAGCTGCCAGGCCAGCTGTCTCAGATTGTGATATGGAAGCTGTGTGTTTATGTTCTGCTAAGCCACTAAGCTCAGTATTCATTCACCATCACAGCATCGTCTATTCCATCCTTTGATTAATACAAAGACAGACTGGGGAATGAGGAAGAGGAGGCAAAAGAGTAGGCAACACTGGAGATCTCTGACTAGAGAAAGAAAGAACAGAAGAAAGAAGGGATGATTGACATATGAAAGAATAGTGAATTCTGGTAAGAAGGAGCCAGGAAGGAAAGACACTGGCAATGCAAAAAAGAGAGGAGGGAATAGATGATCTTTTTTCATGGAAAGAAATGAAAAACTGAGATTAAGGACATAAGTGAAGAGATAAGTCTTCAAAGGAGTCTTTGCTCAAAGACAAAAGCAAAAGAAAATAAATGAGATAAGAAATAAATTAGATGGGAGAAATAATTAAAAGTTGCAGAAAATCTAATAAGTAAAAAATGGACCATTTTTGCCTACCTTCTGATCGAGGTGTAATCACAGAGATTTCCAAGTGACTGAGCTTGAATTAATCTTCTCTTGCACACTTAATTTTTTTCAGCTTTATCCCCACAGACCACACATAATAACTATCCTTAATTTATGGTAAGCCTGATATCTCCTAAATCTTACATACTTTTAATGCAAATTGAGGCAGCGTTATTCATGCTCCATGCACATTGGCAGTATCACAAATTCAGATTGGGAATTACTGAAGTATAAGAGAGTGTACCAACCTGAATTCATAGAAACCAACAGTGTTATTCACAGGAATTTTACAGGAAGGTAATTTGTTTGAACTGAGCATCAAACAGAGGAAAATATATAGAGAATCTGAAAAAAATGGTTGGAAAGACATAATAGAAAAGTACATTCTCTGCTTTATTTTAAGGAGGTAGAAAGTAAGGAAGGAATGGATAGAGGGAGGGATAGATTTTGATAAGATATGAGATATCCTTCCTACCAAAGTCATAATTACCAGTTAAGGGGATATTCAGGCACGAAAGTTTCTTGTTCCCATTAAATCAATCCATCACTTGGGAAATACTTGTTTATTTTTGTATGATAGATCACTCTTTATAACTAGAAGATGAGCCAGGCATGGTGGTGCACACCTGTAATCCCAGCGACTCCGGAGGCTGAGGCAAAAGAATTGTGAGTTCAAAACCAGCCTCAGCAACTTAGGCCCTAGGCAACTTAGCAAGACCCAGTCTCTAAATTTAAAAACTATTAAAAAAAAAAAAAAAAGGGTCAGGGATGCGTCTCAGTGGTTAAGGACCCTGGGTCCAATCCACAGTGCCAAAAATAAATAAATAAATAAATAAATAAATAAATAAATAAAACTAGGAGATGGTTTTTATGTCAGTTGTCTCATTAATAGATCCAACTTCAAGGATCTTAATGCAAGAGTACAGATAATTATCATTTGGGTCCCCCATACAGTGGATAATCAAGCCCCTCTATTCTATATCTCTTACATCTGCTGCCTCCTTAACACTGTTCCAGCCCCCTCATCACCTTACACCTGGATCTTCTAGTCCTTCAGAGTTCCCGGCATAGCCCATCCCAAACTTCTTCTCAAAGTATCATCTTTATCATTTCATTCCAGACTTAACTCCTTAAAAACCTTCAGTGCTTCCCCATTATGTATTTACCTAGACATTCCTAGGGAGGTTTCAAGAGAATTAGGGAAGACACCAAAATTCTGTGCAAATTTTTGTATGTGATACCTTATTCAGTGGTAACAATGTCCATTTTTTGAAAATCCTCCTTAAAGGCTTAAAAAAAGATTAGGAATCATTATTCTATAGGGCAAAATCCAAACTTGATGACCAGCATTCAAAAGGTAAGATAAAGGCCATATTTCACTCAGGTCTTGGGCAGGGGTGAGTTCTCCTTGCCCTATTCACTCATTTATTCATTCATTCAACAGACGTTCACTGAGCATTTCTATGTTCCAGACATAAGCACTGAAAGAAGAGTCTCCTCCCTAAGGGATTTCCAAACCTTATCAGAACTCTCCTCTAAGGCAGGTGGTAACCAAGTCTGTGGCCAAGCTTGACATTACAGGAATTGAAGGGATGGGATAAGATAAATTACTCCTGGGCATTAGGAACAAAAAAGGACTGAAAGTAACATCCAAGGAGACCCTCTCACATCTCAAGTCCAAAGGAGAGTGATGGGCCGAGAAATGAAAACTGAGCAATAGCAGAAACCAAAGCTCAGCCAAGCTAGCTGGAGCCAATGGGTTCAAGAGAACAAACAAGAGATGAAGCCAGTAGACAGATGCTCTGTAGGACCCAATTATACAGCCAGATTTCTTTCTACACAGCCTCCAGCTACACCAGGAGGAAACAGCTGCCAAGAACTCAAGATATAGCAAAAGCATATGAGACATAAAGTCAACTGAGTGCTAGGAGGCTTTATCCTGGTTTCCTCATACAAACTAATACCTCAAAGAAGAGCAGAATTTGATAATATGACAGAAGGGAGAGCAGGACATTCCAAAACAGAGAACATTCAATGAAGCCAAATCTTAATATAGTAAGCATTAGGGAACAAAAAAAGGTTTAGTAAGAATGAAAGCTTGAAGCAAATTATTCAGAGATGATGTCCGATACCCTCCCTGGATTATATAGAAACTTGGCATTCTAAAAGAAAATTAGATACATCTGAATTTTAGAACAGGAATAAATGGTGAGAGCAAGCCCCTAAGAAACTAAGGTTTGGGGAGCATATTTGTCTCATCTAAGTTAACTAAGAGCAGAGGCAGCACTGGAGTTTTTGTCCACTGGTGCAGCCTTTGTTTGATGTTACTTCCATGCCACACAACCAGCTCTGAGACTTGACCAGACCATTTGGATTCATACCAGAAGAGGACATTCAGGAAAAAAAAAATCATCAAGTGACTATAAAGTCAGAGCGTAGGAAGGAAAATGTTAATCTTTCACTTTAATACTTCAAAATATTGAACAGCTTTAGAGATTCAAGTTATCAGTGTGAAATAATTGAGATGCTAATATCATCTCTTAGTAGTGAGTACCAGCTGATTCAAATGCACCACTGTCAGGTGACCTCAAGAGCATCCAATGAATCCTTCAATCCCTATCTACAGGGCTCTCTATCTCCTCTGGCTTCAGTCAATGGTTGAGCCAGAGCTGCCCATTCCTGGCAGATGAAACAGTTAATCTACCTACCTAAAAAGTGCTGCACTTTATAGAAATTTAAAGGCATTAAACCATCCCTTCCTAACACCATGGCACTAACCTGCTCCTTCCTCCCTTAGCTCACTAGCTTGGACTGGACCCTACTCTAGACCATACTATTGCATACCAAAATCCTGGGAACAAGCGTGCCAAAATCATTGGCAGAAACCAATGAAAAAATTCCTCTTGGGGTACTTAAATCATCCAGCTTACTAATGAAATTATGTTGAAATCAGATGGAAGTCCAGTAACAGTCACACAGAAATTAAGGCCAAGTGTGACACACAGAAACAATACTGAAAGATCAGAGGAATCTATGTGGAAGCCTGGTGACATTCACAAGCAACTGATAGAGAAGCAGATCCTCATTTGCCACTATGAACATCACTAATGGTATTGTGCCCTTAAAACGGCTGAATATGGATAAAAGTTCTGGGAAAAAAAACACTGCAGTCTGATGTTTCTCCTAGGACTGGAGCCATTCATTCCCCAGCCATGCCAAAGCCTTATTTGGATGGTCTGGTTGTTTAAAGAAAGGATGATAGGGCTCCAGACTGGTGCAGATGACTTCCTCTGAAGGCCTGAACCACTTAATTAACCTCTGTGCACTTCTGTAATACTCTTGGGAGGTTTTCTGTCTCTCTGGCCAGCTCTTCCCTTGCATTCTCATTAAACAGGCTTCCACCCAGGCCACCCTGGCAGCTCTCTGCTGCCCCCTTCTGTCACCAGGCTGTAAAGACTACAGCAGCCCCACCCTTTGGACCAATCCAAGGTTATTGGGAATGTCTTACTCAAAATGAGTGATTTCTCTGTTCAGTCCCTTTGTCCTCTCCATGTTTCTGTGAAAGGTTGAAAAATATTCCTGCTCTGGGTTGGTTTTAGAGACAGCTGGCTCTCCTGGATTTTTTTTCATAACTTCTCTGCTAACTCTTGCAAGTCCTTTCCTGAATTTCCTCTTCTCATTTATAGTGAATGTTGTTTTGTTGTTTTGTTTTGTTTTGTTTTGTTTTGTTTGTTTTGTTTTTGGTGGGGAAGGAAGAGGGAGAAACTCCTTTGGCTAGATTGGAGGCCAGCAGAGAAGTTTTCTTAGCAGGTTGTCTATTGATCAAATTTGATGGCAAGATCATTTCCCAGAGGCTGGTATCCACATGGAGACAGAAGAACAGCCTCTGGCACCTCTGGGGAAAAAAGGGGACTAATGGCATTGATATTCTGGTCCCCAGCCTCACAGGGCTTCTCAGATTATAGGTTCTAACTGCTACAGGCTTCTTGGGGAGATTCATTCTGGGAGATTATTAATCATTACAATTATGGGATTATTACTTTGAAAAATGTCACTTTTATCATCTTCCTGGTTAGGATATATTGGGAAAGGACTTGGTCCTCAGTGTTAAGCCAGAGGAGCAAGCAGGCACCAGTGACTTCCCAGTTCTTTCTGAGGACCAGGTGGATGCCTGAGAGATAGGAGTGTTGGTCTGGTGTGGTGGGCTGCTTAGAGCTCCAGCTGTTGAAAATCATGACTCAGCGTATTGTTATCATAGGGAACAATGAATGGGTCATTAGTGTGTGGGTCAGACAGGCCGGGCCTGTCTGTGAATGTCTTTAAAGAGACAATTTAAGGATATCTGCTTCTTACGCTTTATAGTCTCTTCTAAGGGAAAATCATCCCTTTACAATTTTTTCAACAGCCTCAATGGAAGATATAGATTATTACAAGACTAAGGCTATTACAAGACTTAACATTTCCTTTTGTTTACATTCCCTTGTTCATGATTTTTTTTCCCACCACCCTTATATATAGATTTCTGGGCTAGAGTTAATAGCTTAGCTTACTTGCCCCTGGCATCTAATGACTAGATTATGAGACCCAGGCCTCTAAGTGGTAAGTGGTATAGATCTTTCTGAGAAAATTAAAATAGTATTTCTCATAGGAATGTCCAAGAAACTTTTGCTGGAAATTTATCAAAACTGGAAAAATGATTGTTACTCCCATTCACAGAGCAAGATAATATATACACAAACTGAGACAACAGTGAAAGTGGAAACATTGCCTTGGTATGGACATTGGCACTGGTTGGCCATGGCTTCCCACACCCTAGTTCATGTAACTAAGTTGAGATTTGTTAACAAAACAAAATGTTTCTTACCTCCAGAATGCTGCTGGACTCAGAAATATTGGGGGCAGACTTGCTACTTCCTCCAGTAAAACATGGTAGTACTTAGTCAATACCATTTAGACAAAAAGGTGATGCACTAACAATGCTGCTGTCACACCCCATTTCACCTCAGACAACCCTATTTAGAATAAACAACTTGATAATTTACAAACACACAAATGCTAATTATTCTCTTTTATAAAGCAAAAGAAAGATTCACAGTCAACCACTGTTAGTCCCAAACAGATGATCTATTGAGGATTAATTTTTAAGCTTATCCTCTCTAAATTCATCCATAATGACAAGATTTTGGTTCATTTGAATGTAAATGCTGCAGTTGAGTATCTGGAAGCTGGATTTATTTAAAATCTCTATCCAAGTTATTACTGAATATGTTGCCTACATGTCTGAAATGACTTTTTTAAAAAGTAAATTAACATTTACTCAGAAGTGAGAGAAGATGAGTCCACAATACAAACAAATCACCTTATTTATATTTTAAACAATTGTACTTCATTTTACCTTTTAAACTAACCTTGGGCATTTTCCATTTTTAATAAAGAAGTGTTTTACTGTCACTAAATAAAACCAGCTGATTCAAATCAAATTTTATGCTGACAATTTTATCAAAGTAGATCATTCTGAAGTAAGTATAGCTTATTATGAAATGTAATGTACTCATTATAACACAATTTAAAAATAGCCTCATTACAATGTTGCCACTAGATAGGCATTACTAACATTGTATTTTACATATTATGAAGAATGAGACAATCTATTCTTGACTTTGAATGTGACAGACATAATTTCACCCATCATATTAATAAATTCATGAGAAACAATAGCTGTACTCCATTTGTGTTCAATGAATCAATAAGCAAATAAAAAATAAATAAATAAATAAATTCATGTTATAGAGTCCCATCACTATGCAAAAATATATTCAATCAATTGAAGTTCAAAACAGTGAACATAATATATGTAACAGAACTTCAGATTGAATGTAGGTAATATTACTACTTTAGGTAATATGTGGGTAATAATACAATTTTTCTGTTGTCTTCTGGAAACAAATAGTTTTGTACAATCCGATCTGCCTCAATTATAAGAGATTAGAAACTAGTAATAATTAATGTGTCTTGAATTCCCAGGTTTTGTATTTCAGGCAGCCAACATAAAAAATAAAAGACTTACACAAAATTTTTGTAAATACATATATCTGTGCTTTGAATTAAAGAGTAAACATAAAGATTAGTCATTAATTTGCTGATGGTTTTTAACATTTCTTGGACATCTACCAACATTTGTACATTTAAAACTCTATAAGGAACCAGCATTTCTCCCATCTTGCCACTAGATGGCTTAGACCTGGAAACACAGTCTTGGCCTAAAAATTTAATCACAGGAAAGCCTCTTGAGCTTGGTGGACATTGAAAAAATGAAGTTCATAATACCACAGTCAAAGAAAATAAGAATAATTAATAAGGAATCTTTCCTTATACCAGATTTAGTTTTCCCATGTGAAATTTTAGGATGCTAGAATTTTATAATTTGGCACACATAGGCATAGGGAAGAAAATTAGTAAGAAAGACAAAATATTTTCTGAAATTTATTGTTTTTCACTATGATAAATATTACAACAGAAAACAAATAATGTACGAATTAAAATCTGTGAACCTCTACTTTGGAATAAACACAGACACATATTCTTGGAACTATTAGGAGCATATACTTACAGATTAAATAATTAGTTGAATTTAAATTGAAGCCATCTGGAACTATTGAGCAATTAAAATGCCTTTAAATTTAGCTTTTTATTTATAAATCTCCATTCTAATTTTCACTTTAAACACTTTTAACAATTTTATTGGAACAAAATTCACATACCATGTAAATCAATCATCAAAAGTGCAAAATTCAGTATTTTCTAGCATAGATAAGATTGTACAAAGTCACCACAATCTCATGTTAGAACATTTTTGTTCCCCTTAAAAGAAATCCTGTATCCATTGGCTTTTAATACCAACCCCTACCACTACTAGCTGTGTGGCAACCATTTTTCTACTTTGTGTATTTCTAGATTTGCTTATTCTGGATATTTCTTATAAATGAAATCATACAATATGCATCTTTTGTGACTGGCTTCACTCACCATGTTTTCAAGGTTCATCAATGTTGTATCATGTATCAGAATTTCACTCCTTTTCATGGCTGAAAATATTCCATTGAAATGCATATGCCACATTTTGTATTCATTCATCAGTTGATGGGCATTTGCATTATCTCCACCTTTTTGCTGTTGTGAATACTGCTATTATCTGAGTCTCTGTTTTCAAATTTGGGGGCATATATTTAGAAATAGAATTGATAGGTTATTGGTATTTCTATGCTTGATTTAAAAAACAAAACCATCAAAGTGTTTTTCACTGCAGCTCCACAACTTTACATTCCTACAAGCAATGCACAAATATTCCAATTTCCCCTTGCCAACTCTTGCTATTTTGGGGAGAGGGTGTTTGTTTTTTATAGCCATCCTAGATGGTGTGAAGCGGTACAATCATGTATTGCATAACAATGTTTTGGTCAACAACAGACAGCACATATGTTAGTGCCTCCCCCCAAAAAAAGAATAGATCAGAGCTACCTCAAGAGATGGATTGGGTGAAGCAAAGGATACTTTATCAGATAATGCTTCAATTTCTGTGACTTTATTTTTGTTAGTTCAAAGTATTTTAAAATAAATAGACTCAAACTATTCTAAAAAAAATTTGACATGAACCCTAAATAAATGTTATTATTATTTTTATTATTTTATTGTGACTAATTTTAAAGGATTTATTTTATATGTGCCATTCATTAAGAATAAAAATAACATGCTGTTCAGAAAAAAAAAGTTATAATGGGAGTTGAAAATTCCCATCCTCTAGTGAAACCCTAATCATAGCACAACATGTCACTCACATGTCCGTGCTGATGCTGACGTAAACAAACCTACTGCCCTGCCAGTCGTAAAAGCATAGCACATATAATTACATGCAGAACATGATACTTGATACTGATATTAAATGGCTATGGTACTGGTTTATGTCTTTACCATATTTTACTTTTTATCATTATTTTAGAGTATATGCATACTTTTTTGTTCAGATTAAAATAATATGCTAGATAATGCTGGCTGTAGCTTCATACATCCTGTGTTTACTGCGTCTCTTGATGCTTTAAGAGGTCATGTGGGGTGATTGACCTATATCATCTGTGTTGTGTAAGCACACTCTATAATGTTCACACAAGGAAATTGCCTGAAGATGAATACCTCCTAATATAAGCATGTTGATAAGTAATGCATGACTATAATTCATTGTGCCTTTGATTTGCATTTCCCTACAGCCTGATGATGTTAAGCATCTTTGCATGTGTTTGTTGGTCATTTGTATGCTTTCTGTGAAGATATTTTTATTGCCCATTTGTGATTGAATTGTCTCTGTATTATTGAGTTTTGTGAGTTCTTCATATATTCTGGAGATTAGTCTCTTACCATATATATGACTTTCAAATATTTTTCCCATTCTATGTGTTGTCTCTTCATTTCTTAACATAATTCTTTGTAGCACAATTTTTGTTGATTTTATATAGTTGAATTTGCTTTACTTTCACCACTTTTACTTTTGGTGTCATTTCTAAGGAACTATTGTTTAATCCAAAGTCACAAAAATTTACTCCCATTTTTTTTCTAATAATTTGATTGTCTTATCTTAGCTCTGACATTAAGTTGAGAGTATAGGAGGTAAAGTCTTGGAGATAGGCTGAGGTTGGATCACACAAGCTCTTTTGTACCATTAAAAAGCTAGGAATTAGTCTAATTGTATAGATAGGAATTGGAGAATGTAAGTGAAGAAATTACATAGTCAGTGGACATAATGAGACACAGTCATACTCAGTCTATATCTGAGGTAGAACCAGGTGGGCTTGCTGAAGCATTTGATATACAGGTACTAAAATAAGAATTAAATCCATGAATTTTTGGTACTTAAATTGTAAAACTTAAGAAAAGTTGCAAATCTCCTAATTAAACTTAAAAAAATCTGTTTCCTCTCCTCTTCCTGCCCTGGGCCTATGGGGAAGCTTGCCATCATAACATCAGTCTGTGTTTCCAACATCTCTGCCCTCATCATGCCTCTTTTGGAATGACACATAGTTTATTGTACCAACATGCTATGCAAAGAAGGGAAAAGGTAGTTATTCTCATTCTAAGAAAGAAGAAAATAATCAACTGTTTTTGCCATATCTATCAAAGAACTTCAGCTAAATAGTTCAATGTTTCTGATGACAGATAAATCTGGGGGTACCTGCTCTGTTCACAACCTCTGTCTTTGAAAGCCACCTTTCCCTTAATCTCATCCAATGAATCAGCCCAGACAGCCATGCTTATACCATGTAATGTCAGTCCCTACCCCCCAAGACACATGTGATAGGACCAGGATTGTCCATGACTGGCTAGTTTATTGACAGATCAAAGGATTGATAAAACAAAGACAAAGAGGGCCTATTTGTGTTATGTTCTGGGACTCGCAGGTCATGGAGAGAGAACTTGAATCACTACCACAGTAAGACAAAACCAAGCACAAACTGTAGTTGCAGCACACAGAAACTCTAATAGATAAAGGGGGAAGACCAGGCCAATATAAAGTCAGGAGAAGGTGGCAGACCAAAAAAGCAGTAAGAGAGCATGCAAACTCAGAATTCAACATCATTTAAATATAGTGTCATTGACAAATACCTGACTTTCACTTAACTTGAAGAAATCTCCTGAAAGGCCTGGCTATAATGTGCCCTCTGATGAATATCATTGACAAACTCATCTGTCTTTTCCATTTCAAAGAAAACAATGATTTCATCTCAGAGTGTAAGTCCACCAAGATAGCTGGAGACTCTCAAGATCATAAAACCCTCTTCGACTGTAGGAAAGGGAAGAAGGTGAAAAAATATAACTCCTTTTTCCAAAATTCCTAAGTGGTATTCCATGCTTCATGATGGTCACCAAACTGGGGGCAGAAATAGAAAAAAAAAGTCATTTTTCCTGGCCAATTTTGTTTGAATCATCATTAATTTCCTAGCTGAGATTAGAATATATTTGGTAATAAGATGAAGTATTTGAGAGTTTCAAGTGTGTTATCATAATGGGCTATATTGTGGGGCCAAAATAAAAAGAAAATGTGAAGGATTATCATTAGAAATGTGTGAGAACCTGATAAGGAAAAGGGAGTCTGGAATGTGTAAAAGCTTACAGATAAATTTAATCAACTGTAGCAAAACCCAACTAATAGCTATTCTGATCACGAAAAGATCTAAAATAGAAACAAGGACAATATGACACATTTTAACTGTATATTCACATGTATATACATATAGCCATGTAAGTATACCATATATACACGTATATGAATGCATAAAGAGAGCTGGAAGAAGACACACCAACTGCTAATAACTGATAACTATTGGAGAAACCACTAGGGGTTGTGAGTGGGCAGAGGGGACTTGGACTCTATTTATAATGTCTGATTTTTTTCTTTTACAGCAAAAGTATATTTATGAATTACTTATAAAATTCTTATGGTTAAATGTGTCCCCCAGATTTCATATGTTAGAAACTTAATAGACCAAAGTCATATGTTAATGGTATTTGAAAGGTGAGACCTTTGGGAGATGATTAGGAGGTGAATGGGATCAACTCGTTCGTAGATTAATAGCTTATCTCAGGAGTGGCTTTGTTCTAAAAGCCATCTCTCTGGTTTGCTTGCTTTGTCTCATTTGATACTCTATTCCATCTTATGATGCAGGAAGAAGGCCTCCACAAGATGCCTGGACATTTTTAGCTTCCAGAATCATAAGCTTAATAAACTTCTTTTCTTTATAAATTACCCAGTCTGTGGCATTCAGTTATAGCAACAGAAAGCAAACTGAAACAATAACTACACATACTTTTAATTATTTAAGATAATATGAGGAAAGACGTGGAAAAAAGAAAAAGCAGCATAAAATGAAAATAGTTACAAAAGACAAAAGTGTGATGTTATCCAGTTTGCCAACCTTCGAATCTATGAAAATCATGGCTTAAGGCTTAAAGATCCAATCTACCAATTTCTGACACAAAATTGTTACAAATTCCTTCCATCAGCTGTTTCATTGAAATGAGAAGGAATTTGTTTCCCCTTGTATGTAATCTGGCACTTTTCTCTCCCAGCCTTTAATACCCTATCTTTATTTTGCATGAGAGGCATTTTCATTATAATGTGCCTTGGTGTGGATCTGTTATAATTTTGTGCATTTGGTGTCCTGTAAGCCTCTTGTATTTGATTTTCCATTTCATTCATCAGATTTAGGAAGTTTTCTGCTATTCATTGAACAGGTTGTTCATTCCCTTGGTCTGTATCTCTGTGCCTTCCTCAATCCCAATAATTCTTAAATTTGGTCTTTTTATATTGTCCCATAATTCTTAGAGGTTCCATTCATGATCTCTTACCATCTTCTCAGTTTGGTCATCTTTATTTTCAAGATGAAATATTTTGTTTTCATTGTCTGAGATTCTGCCTTCCACATGATCCATTCTGTTGGTGATACTTTCTATTGAGTTTTTAATTTGGTTTATTGTTTCTTTCATTTCAAGTATTTGTTTGTTTGTTTTTTTCAAAATCTTTACAGCCACTCTGGAAAACAGTGTGGAGATTCCTCAGAAATCTTAGAATGGACCCACCTTTTGACCCAGTTATCCCACTCCTTGGTTTATACCCAGAGGACTTAAAATTAGCATACAACAGTAACACAGCCACATCAATGTTTATAGCAGCTCAATTCACAATAGCTAGACTGTGGAACCAACCTAGATGCCCTTCAACAGATGAATGGATAAAGAAGATGTGGTATATATACACCGTGGAATACTACTCAGCCATAAAGAAGAATAATATTATGGCATTTGCAGATAAATGGATGGAATTGGAGATTATTATACTAAGTGAAATAAGCCAATCCCAAAGAAACAGGGGCTGAATGTTTTCCCTGATAAGCGGATGAAGATATAGAATCTGGTCAGGGGAAGGGTGAGAGAGGAATGGAGGATCATTAGATTATGTAGAGGGAAATAAGAGTAGGAGGGGATGGGAGTATAAAAACATGTTGGAATGAGACAGACATCATTATCCTAAGTACATGTGTGATTAACAAGAATGATATGAACATACATCATGCACACCATAGAAATGAAAATTTGTACCCCATATGTGTACAATGAATCAAAATGAAGTCTGTAAAAATTTAAAAAATTTAATAATTAAAAAAAGAAATGAGAAGGAATAAGAACTATCTAAATGCTGCTAAGTAGCAAACTGTGTTAGAGAATGCAGTATTTCTTTAGAGTTCAGTTTTCAACAACAAATGAACTATTGTGTGCTCTTTCTCATCTGACCTTAATAATATCCGAACAGACATCACTGTCAGAAAGTTGGTAAAAGATTAGCTGAAACAGTAGTACTTACTTCCAAACCTTAAAACTAATTGCAATTGTTTCTATTGCAATAAGTTATCTACGGACAAACAGGAAGCAACAAATAATGGGTGGCCTATTCTAAACATTTCTTTTAAAGCACAACCTAAAACAGAAGTACCCTATATTTACCCATCTTGGTATTTCATAATTACCCCAACCAAACCATCCTAAGTTATTTATCACATAACTGAAATTTTTAACATCAAACAAAAAAGTTTCCCAACCACTTATCAGAATACTAATCACACTTTGAAATCATTGTTAAAAAAAAAAAAAGAAAATGAAAAATGAATAGTGAGAAATTCAGTTACTTGGGTTCAGGTATGTCAAAGCTTTCCAAAATTATGACCTAATCTAAAATATTCTAGAAGCACAATATACAAATTATATTTATTTCCATGTTCCTTACAGACATCTTGCCTGTCTGATTGAAGGTGTCCAGAAGTAAAAAACAAAAAATGGAAGGAAGTGGGGCAGCTGGGTGCAGTGGGTTTCATTGATGATACGTGACAAAGCAGGGCTCCCCAAACCCCTGCTCTCTTCAGAGGGTCTGGGATGAAACTCAAAGTGAGGAGATTCTCGGTGTGTTGGGGGACTGAGCTGGGGCAGAGATGCCCCAGCAACTGAAGGGCTCTTCCTCTCATGTTCTTGTTGAAGCTGGTGGTCCAGGGGCTCTCACTTCTTGGAGCCCAGATAGATCATAAGATTAGCCATCCTGCCACTGTGGACAAATTCAATGTCATCTGAGGAAATGAGCTTGACAAAGTGGTCACTGAGGCCATGCAAGACCCAGCACTGAAAGTGGAAGCATGGGTGTCACAGAAAACAATCTGCTCCTTGGTGTAGCCCAAGATGTCCTATAGTGTGGCCCTCCAATGCCTGATTCACCTTCTTAATGTCCTCATATTTAGCAGTTTTCTCCAGATGGCAGCTCAGATCCATACCAGATACATTGTGCATGGGTACACAGAAGGCTGTGCCTGTGAGCTTCCCATTAAGTTCAGAAATGACCTTACCCACAGCTTTGGCTGTACCAGTTGACACAGGGATGGTGATCTGGGCAACTCCACAGCTATCACAATACAGTTGCTCAGAAAGGCCATTCATGGTCCTCTGGGTGGCAGTAATAGCTTAGACTGTGGTCATGAGTCCCTCCACAATGCCAAAGTTGTCATGGATGACCTTGGCCAAGGAGGCTAAGTAGTTGGTAGTGTAGGACAACCTTGATTGCTGACCATCTTGGGGAGTTGTTGAATTTGTCATGATTCACACCATCACAAACATGGGGACATCATCAGAAGGGGCAGGGATGATGATCTTTTTAGTTCCACAATTCAAATGAACCTGGGTCTTCTCCATGGTAGTAAATATCAGTGAACTCCACACAACATATTCAGCACCAGCATGACTCTATTTGATAGGTCTTGCTCCTAGAAAATGGAGATGGGCTTTCCTGATGACAAGCATCTCATTTCTCAGCTTTGACTGTGCTATTGAACTTGCCATGAATCCAATTATACTGGAACATGTAGACCATGTACTTAAGGTTAGTGAAGGGATCCTTGATGGTGACAATACCACTTTGCAAGAGTTGAAAGCGGCCCTGCTGCATAGGCATGCAATATGACCTTATCTGTTTACTCTAAACTTCACCATGTGTCTCAGGGATGTGACTGGCACTGCTCAAGAAGATGTGACTGTCTGTCAAACAGGGAGGAGCAGAAAGCCAGAAGTAAAATCTGAGACATCATTTCGGAATTAAAATTAAAAGGTTATTCTGAAAAAGAAAACACATAAAATGATAGAGAAATCGTTAGACTATCTAGGAGAAAGAATATGAAAGGAAATTTTTGTTAGAATTCCCCTTTTCTTCTGTTTTTGAGGGGGAAGAACAAATAATTTATTTCAATTTTAAAAGCATTTGTTTTCAGTGTGCTTTTGTGTATATTACTGAATTACTGTGAATAGGCTATATGAACTTCTGATTGAGTCTCTGTTAATAACTACAGATTTGCATATGTTTCTCTATTCTTTTAGAGTGCCTCCAATTACATCCATGTGCACAATGACTAGAGACAGCCTAGGAATGGTGCTGCAGGTCCCAAGGCAAGTTGCACTAAGTGGACCATCTGAGAGTTAAGCCCATGACCTTGACCTCGGCAGAGTTATAATTAAATAATCAACCAATAATTGCAATTTTTAAGTATAACAATGAATAAAATACCCCAGAAAGTAAAATGTAATATATATTATTAAAAACTTGGACAGCAAAGAGTATAAAGTAAATGCCTATCTCCAAATCATGTCCAAAATACTTACTTTGGACTTCTAAAATTTTCTTTCAAAATACTTTTTGTTGCTATTGTTTTTAAACCTCAGATAGCTTTTAGCAAAATATTTTTAAATATATTTTTTACACCCTAAGTGTTGCTTTTGTGTAATTTAAGTCTCTATTCTTTCAAAAGGTAATCTGTAACAAAATCAGTGAATAAGGCTATAAAGTTAAGAGTTCATTGCTATGGGACTATAACAAGCTATTGATCAGAGAGAATTGTGTACACTAAGGAAGGAAAAAGTTGATACCTAAAGAACGAATAAGCTAGGTTCGCACTAGCTTATGTCTCTGCTGATACATAAAAGCAACCACAGTGTACAACACAAACTGCGAACAGTATTCAGTTGCAGAAACAGTGGTTCTCCCTCACTAGATCTCAGGTGAATGGAGCCAAACAAACCAGGAGTGGAAAACTTTGATGGGTTAACTTTATGGCCTAAATGGTTAGGCTGCAGTACCCAGTATTTGGTCAAGCATCAGTCTGGAAATTTTTGTCCCTGCTGTTTTGTGAGTCTTCTTACTGACTGCAGTACACCAGGTATAGGTTTGAGACAACTGCAATCTGTTAGATGGAAAAAGACAGAACTGTTACACAAGTTGAGGTTGGTTATTTCCATAAAAAATAAAATACAAAAAATGAGATTAATTAATTGGGTGACATAACTTGCTTGGAATATAAAGAATGACCCTAGGAAGGTATTAAATAATATAAAAAGTTTTCCCCCTAAATAGTCACAAAAGAATTTGAAAAACATGTAAAGAATACAATATCAAATTAAAAATAAATCAGCCAACAGATTGTTTCCAATCTGTTAGGGGATATATTTAGCATATTTTATAATTAAATGAGCTTTTAAAGTTGTTTTGAGAGTGTAAACAACTACTAAGTTTTCCTAATAAGACTGAATGGCACTCAATATATTCATTTTTCGATCATACAGGTGCTGCTATGTCCTATTCAGAGGCTATGCTGATTTTCCTGCTATGCCATATTAATAGTTTTTAATGATATGGGTACAATCCCATTGAGGCTATATCAAACAATTTCAAGCTATCTTTATAACTAGTGCCCAACACCTGTATTATTGCTGTCTATTCATAACAATAATAATCAGTTTTTATTTAGCATCTTAAATTTTATTGGCTTTGTATTCATTTTTATTAGCAAAATCCACAGAACTCTGAACTAAGAAGGCACTTAGCTCTGATGAAAAATGAGTAAGCTTCCAGAAGTTCAGACTCTATCCTAGAATTTAAAGGGTCCTCAGTCATGTATATTAAATACACAAATTCTCAGACAAGGAGATTCAAATGAGGCTCAGGGATCTGCCCTTAAAACAAGAACTTAGGATGGTCCTTAAACCTCAAGTTGAAAATTACTGATCAACAACCTCATTTACACATGATGAAACTGAGCCCAGAGAAGGTGAATGACTTACCCCAGGTCACATAGCTAGCTAATGACAGTGTAAAACTGAGGTAACCTAACTCTCAGGTCTGTACTTGTCCCACCCTCCTGCTCTGACTGTTTAACTGCCCTCCTCCAAGTTTCCTGCAAAAGGAGAAGTCATATCTCTAGTATTTTCTTGAAAGAAAATTCACGGACAGTATTCTGTTTGTGCCACAGACCAGAAAATTTCTTTCTGAATTTCAGTTTCTTATCTGTGCAAAGAGTAGGCTGGGACGCCGGCCACATGCTACTTCTTGACCTAAATGGAAGTCATATTCATGTTCCCTTTAAAATAACTATCCCTATCTTTTCCTTTTGTGAATTTTACATATGTGTATTTCATAATAAAACTTTAAAAATGTTTCTTAAAAGACATATTTAGTAGAGAAACCCCAAAACATTCCCATTATGGAGGTGTGATCAGTCCCTCCACACAGACTACTAATATAATAGAGTATAGCTGTGCAACAGATTTATGTAAATATTTATCCATGTCCTGGCTCAGAGGACTCACACCCTGAAGCTGTTGTGATGTTTCATTGGAAGGCATTTGATCAGAGGTTGCCGGGATCCATTCAACACCACATATATCATCAAACTAATTCCATACAACCTACTAGTTTGGTGCTGATAGTATTCTAAATCATCATAGTCTTAAAAATAGTCATGTTTGTTTGTTCCAACAATGTTTTCAGCCATGGTTTCTATGGTTCTCAACCACAAATGTAGAAATAATAATATGTATCCTAAAAGGGAAGATGGGTGATTTTCTAAATTTTACAAGGGTAAAGGTTGTCGTTTTGTCACTGTGAGAACATCCCTTTTTCTATTTTGATCAAGTTATGTATGCATAGCTTGAAGACTAAAACAAAACTTAACCAAGATATTAAAGATGAAAACAACTGGTTTATTATTCTGTCATTTTGAATTCACTAGCATTATTTTGATTCCTATATTAAACTGCTTTGGCTGGTGTTCATATGTGTGCTGCATTAATAAGTTATAGAATAATTAGAAACTTAAAAACAATTTGTATCAGAGTTCATGGCAACTACTTCTTAAATTTAAATTCTTAAAATGTTTTCTGAAACAAGAAAAGGGACCTAACTTATTAATATGACACTTTTAAATTAAATAATTGGACTAAATTTAATGAAAAACATTACACAAACAGGAGTATAATTTATATCAACAATTTAAAGAATAACAACAAAACAGACACGCATGTACCCACTACATAGCTTAAGAACTAGAATGAACCAAAACCTATGATTTCCTTTCTCCCCTACAAAAAGCAAACACTATTCTGTATTTTGTGAATATCACTCTATGCAGGTTTACTACATGTATGTGGTACATATAATTATATATATTATTTAGTTTTATATTTTAAGCTTTATAAAAATGAAACCATGGAGTATTCTTTGATAGCTTTTTATTCGGCATGATATATTTTGGGGGGGTACTAGGGATTGAACTTAGGGGCACTTGACCACTGAACCACATCCCCAGTCCTATTTTGTATTTTATTTAGAGACAGGGTCTCACTGAGTTGCTTAGTGCCTCACTTTTACAGAGGCTGGCTTTGAACTCTCAATTCTCCTGCCTCAGATTCCCAAGCCACAGGGATTACAGGTGTGTGCCACCAAGCCTGGCTCAGCATTGCATTTTGAGATTAAAATGTCAATATATGTATATCTACTTCATTTTTTCTTAAGGCCATTTATTCACTTTATACCATAAAATTCTCATTCTTATATTCATACAGAAGGCATTTGAGGTTATTTCCAGTTAGATTTTTTTCCTTCTTTCTATTCAAAGAATGATGTATACATCATTTTTAGACATATCTTTCGGTTTTAATTTGCAAAAGTTCCAATAGAGTGAATACCAAGAGTAGAATTCCTAAATTTTAAGTATATAAGTCTTCAAATGCCTGCATATAATTTTCATCCTACTTCTTTAGTCTAAGAATTCTGATGAAGAAAAGCAAAGAACTAAGTTAATGGAGAGCTATTTATTCTGTGCTCATGAATAGGAAGACAATATTGTCAAGATTTCAGTTCTTTCTAACTTGAGCTGTAGATTCAAAGTTATCCTTAAAAAATTCTCAGCAAGTTTTGGTTTTGGATATTGGCAATCAAATTCTAAAATTTATGCAGAGAGGCAAAAGATCCAGAGCTGCCAACACAATACTAATGTGAGAGAATAAAGTTGGAAAACTGACACCACCCAACTTCAAAATTTAGTATTAAAGCTACGGTAATCAGGACAGTACGGTACTGGGTGAAATAGACAAATCAATGGCACAGAATAGAGTGTCCAGAAATAGATCCAAAATAGTCAATTGATCCTTGACAAAGGAGCAAGGCAATACATGTACATTAGTCTGACTTCCATCTGCAAGTGCCTCTGTTTTGTTTGTTTTTTGCCAGAAAGGTTTCTCTGATCACCAGTGGCCACTCATTGTGAACATGCAACAGGCTGCGAGTATTAGGGAATTAATGCCCTTCAGGAGTAGTCCTCAACCAATGATAAATATACTGGCACCTTCACCTTTGGCATGAGATAACCTGAGGAACATGTTCTAAACTGTTCCCTAGAGCTCCTCAGTGGAATCCGACCCAGATGCCCACAGTGATAACTTGTTCGATGACTCACCTTTATTGGCTTTCTTCCCATCTGGCTTAACTTTCCCACTAACCTATTGGTGTTTCCTGGGAACTCATCCCAAATAAACCTCTAATACCCAAGACCTCAGTTTGGGTCTGCCTCTGGAGGCACACAAACTAAGAAAATGTGGAATCTAAGCTTAAGAGTCTCTCAATAACTGATCCTCTATGCTTTCCAGATGTAGCCGATGTAACCATGCCCCAGATTTCAGGAAGGAAGCAAAGAGGTAAGCTCCACTCAGAATCCACTCAGTTTTCTATTTAAAAACTCATTCCCCCTTATACCATTACTGCCACCCTCAATTGAAGCATGCAAAATTGGGTCATGTTTCCTTTCTTTCTTCCCTCTTTTCTTCTCTTCCCCATGCACCTTTCCATGCTGGAAAGCAGGAAATTGTTTAAATTTCCCCATACCTTCATTCCACTGTTGGAAAGCAAGCCTCCTGACTTCGCTACGATTAGCTGCAGGGATTCTTTCCATACAAGAACTCCATTGCTAAGTCATTCAGGCTGACCTTGATTTCATATTCTCTCTCAAAGCTTGTCATATGCATTCATTTCTATGAATTTTAGAAGGTACTACCTGTCTTTATCCTTTTGTTGTTTCTGAAACATCTATTTCACTGGTGGAGATTTAGATATTGAAGAAAAGCATAGAGGAAAAAAGAAACAAACAAAAATCAAATAATGTGGAATTTATTTCAGGATATGTTCCTAGAAAGATAGTTCATTTTTAAACAAATGGTTTTACAAAGGTTTAAAGAAACTGAAGGCAATTTGATTTTCCTGAAGAAAAAAAGTGGGGGAGGTGCTGAAAAACTAACAAAAGATCAAAAAAGAGATGAAGAGAGAACAGGAGATGAAAAGTGAGTCTAGGGATTGGGAATGAATAAAAGAATAAGATGAAGTTATCACAAAGGTAAAATTCTCATTAGAATAAACAAAAGATAAAGTAGATGTAGATAAAAATATAGTCAGAGACAAAGAAATAAGTTGGAAGAAATAACAAAATGAAATAAGAACAAAGATGAAAAGAAAAAAAACTGGTAAACATGGACAACATACCAATAATCACTATTTGGGAAAGAAATAATACACAAAATAGGAAAAAACTCAAATATATAACTGAATAAATTTTCCTGAAACGAAGATTCAAATCTATAGATTACAAAGACTTCATTTTGCTAACACCCAGAAAAAATTTGATGAGGACTCAAAAAGACATACCTTGGAAAATAGATTTGGGGCAGCAGGTTGTAGGAAGCTGCACAAGTAAGAAATAAGGAGCACAAAATTTAAGTAAACAAAAACAGGAGGGAAATAATAGAAGGAAATGAATTGAAGAGATATTTAGGGTCCTGGCATGCTGGAAGGTCAGGATAGTGTGGTTAAGAGGCCTTGTGGTTAAACTGCCTTGGTTTAGGTCTTATCTCTACTCTTTACTACCTGTGTGACATAAGCAAGTTATTGTGTCTCTCTGTACTTACATTTTCTTAATTTTAAAATGGAGATAATAATAGCACCTATTTAATTCAGATATTGTGGAGATTAAATAGTACATTTAGTCCTCTTAGAAAAATACCTTGCCTATATCCAGCACTATTACTTACTATTAATCCCACAGAATAAGAGGGAAGAGACAAAAAAAAAAATCATTCATAGGTTTTAGGATTGGACCATCACAGTACCATTCACAAACAAGGAGAATACAGGAGCAAAGATAATTTTTAAAATTCTGGATTATAATGGATTCATTTTGAATATTTAGGATTTAGGTATCTTTAAGAAAATAGGTAAAGATATCGTGTGGGCTCCACAGAATAAGCACCACAGAACTGGGAAGAGCAGTCAGGGCTGGAGGCAAATGCAGATGTCTGTAACAGTGAGTATTATATAAGAACTCCTTTGTGATATACGCAATGAAAGAAGAAAAAAACCTAACCAAACCTGTGGGATATCCCCATTCATGGAAGGGACACAGGAATCCTTAAAAAATAAGGAAGAGAAAAATGGCAGACAAAGGCACAAAGACACTGCAGAGCCTGTTGTCAGGAATATGGGTGATTGGATCAGCTTCATGAAAAGGAGGACACTTCCTTCACTAAGAGTCAAAGACAATTGTAAGAGCATCTGTGGAAGCAGATACATTTGTAGACTGTAGTATTTAGAGTTCAAAGTATTCCCATTTAGTGCTTTGGTTTCATTTATAAAGTAAGAACAAAGCTGTCTGCAGCCAAGTGTGAGAAATCAGTGTGGCAGTGAGTTAGAAGTAGCTAATAACTGAATGACCAGAAGTATCCCCTTTCAAAAACAAACAAACAAAAAATTAAGCCTCACTGATGGTCCAACAAATACTAAATGAAGACTATACACAGTAGGTACTATAAGTCAAAAAATTGCTCTTGCATTTTTTTGTCAGTGTAAAAATGTAGAGTCCTCAATGTAGAAATGGGATGGTTAGGATGGTCCAGGATGAAGGATCTGAGGCATGACATGGAACAAAAAATTTATAACTTATCTCCTTCTGCCATTAAAAAGAAAGGAGAAAATAAATGCAGTTCATTTCAAGAATTACCTGAAGTATAATGTTGGCGCATTAGATTGAATACCTGAACCCTGCCTCATGTCCCTATTGTCTGCTGAAAGATTTTAATCCTCGAATAAAATCTCTCACAGCATACACTGAAAAGTATTTCCTACCATTTTTTAAAAAACGAATGAAAAGGAAGCTTGAATATGCTGATTAGCATGTAATCTAGTTATTGGAAAAGGAAAGGTTGAAAGATTATTGTTTTAATATCCTTTCAGTTCCTCTGAAAGATTGCATAACTGATTACATAACATGCTATATAAAGTACAAGACTTAGTCAAAGAAACAGCCGTCTAATACTTGAGTGTTCATTTGAGGAATTAAGTTCTGGAAGATTTTTTTTTTATCCCCCACTTGAATATGGCTCAAAGTTTTCATACAATGCCTTACTAGCATAACAGGAATTTCAGAATTAATGCAAATAAATATATTCTGCTCAATTTTGTCATCAAATAGTTTGTTATAAGTTCTTTCAAATAAAAAAGGCAGTCCCTTCAGTGATCATTTTAAAGACATGATTTATTAAATAGCTCAACCATTATTCACAAAACATTCCAGCATTAATGTAAAGCTCCCTAAAAGATAGACTCATTACATTCCCAATTTCCAAGGAGTCAGTTGTCAATACAAAATATATATGTAGGAGGGAGGTTATTGGTGCAGTTTAACAATAGAACACTTGCCTAGCATGTGCAAGGCCCTACATTCAATACCCACCATCACAAAAAAAATTAAGCCAGGCGTGGTGGCGCATGCCTGTAATCCAAGCGACTTGGGAGGCTGAGTCAGGAGGATCGCGAGTTCAAAGCCAGCCTCAGCAACTTAGCAAGGCCCTAAGCAACTCAGTGAGACCCTGTCTCTAAATAAAATACAAAATAGGGCTGGGGAGGTGGCTCAGTGGCTGAGAGTCCCTGAGTTCAATCCCTGGTTCAAAAAAAAAAAAAAATTAAAATAAATAAATAAATAAATAAATAAAAAATAAAGTTTAGAAAATATGTCTGTAAACGAGTGACAGTGTGATCAAATTGAAGCAAAAAGTAAGAATGGAAAAGAAAGTGATAAAGGAAGAATTAATATAAGAATAGTAAGGTGCATTTTATAAATAAAATTTACATTGCAAATTTGTCAAAATAAATAAGCTCTAAACATCAAGTCTGTGAGGAGATGCCAGTGGGCTTTAGTTTCTCACACACTTCCACTAACTATGAAAGGGTAGTAGGTTCAAATGACGATTAGCCAGTCTCTCACCAGACAAAACTTGGAAAATGGATGAAATTTGTTTCAGCAGCAGCACATCTTCAAGTCTTTCTCCCCATTTCTTCCTTTATTTGACATTCTTCCTCAAAATAGAACAGGTCAATTAAAAAAAAAAGTCAACGGCCACTAAAGAAAGAATCCATGATAAGACAATCAGGTGTTCTGTGCCTAAAAAGAAAAAAAGGGAAATGTGGGCCTTGGTAGACTGTTAAGAAAAGAGTTAGAATTGATAAGGAAAGAAACTTATTCCTTAAAACTTACCATCATAGTACTATTTTGTGATATTTTATTACTTCAGTATCCTCTTCTTATAAGCATCTGGGTTAGATGTGGGTGTAAATGATTTTCATGATAGTGTTCTTAGTAGATACATATCAATATAAATGAATGACTCTCTAATAGCTAGTCCCATACAAGGCATCTCTGCTACATAATACTAAGACAAACTTGTTCTAATTTAACTAAAGTAAAAACATGACATTTTTTAATCCTATAGTAACCCATTCATCTTCAGTATTTAGATCTTTTAAATTACCAACACTTTTTTCTCAAACCAATGCATTCAAAGCTGTATCGATTCTTTACTTTTATTTGAATTTAAGAAGTTACAATATAAAGAGATATAGCTTATCATTATATTTGAAGATGAGAGTACTAAAAATCTATTGATACATTTGAAAATCTAGTAAAGGGTGGACTCTTTTTTACTTTCAATATCTTGCTTAGTGCCTTACTCTCAACTTCAACTATTCATAGTATTTTAATCAATTATTTAGTTTCTTTTGTTCTAAGTTATTTGATTTTTCCATATCATGATTCTCCAGTTTCCATTGTGTTATTTCCTGTTATGAAATTATTCAAAGTAGTTTTTTATTGTTGCCTCTCAAAGGGAGACAGGCTGACCAGTGGTGCTTGGGGTTAGTTCACAATGCTCCTTCCTGTATACACATTCACACGCACCCATACATACACACTCTGGCCCTACCTAAGAAGATAAAGTTGCCAACTCTTTGAAATCTTCAGACTATCCTTCTTTTCCCCATTTTTTGGGAGCGGCTCCTCCCCTTCAATTATTCTGCATCCTGTACTTTGCACTCTTCCTTACAAAGGGCCTGGTCTCAGTCACAGCTCCTAAAGATCCTGAGTTACAGTGGCCTACTTCTGCAGGCACAGATATACTTAGTAGCAAAGCAAAGAAGCAGACTTGCTTCTCAGCTGACAGGGCGATCTTTCTGGCACACCAGAGATTCTCTTCTTGCAAGTTACATCCTGTCTGTAGCTGGACTGGCCCAACAACAAGGTTGTATCTGCTATGATTAAGATCCCTCAAAATGGTATTTGTTGGAGTGGAGTTGCAGGAAAAGAGGATGTGAAATAGGAAGATAAATTCTCAAGAGTTAAAAATGTAAGCTGTCAAAATTCTGTATTACAGTCTGTCAAATAAATCCTTTTTTTTAACTAATATTTTGTTCTAAAAGACAGCAATATTAGCATATGCTAAAAAGAGACACTTTACTTCAGAAAAATATCAAGATATATATTATTAAAATTGCCAACAAAAAGTATATTAAGGTTATCTCATACATACTTCATTAAATCTAATGAAGTGCTAAATATACACAATGACACTTAAACATGAAATAGGTGACTGGGTAGAGTTGAAAAAGTGTCACTCAAATATTCTAGATTGTTTATACTAATGTATATTTTATGCATCAGAGAACTATCATTCAGAATAAAATGACTTTTAATAATGTTTGTAGAATCATTTTTTTCTAGTCAGAGGAATTATTTATTGTGGAAGAGATGAAAAGTTGCTCCAGTTTGCTAATATTCCAAAGCATCATTTATATTCTCAAGAAAAGGACCAGAAAGACAGGCTTCAAACCTACAATGCCAACACTTGGCACTTTAGCATTCAAAATTAAATATAACTACTGACCAGTGATATTTTCAAAATTTATATGCCGGCTATGTATAAAGGTGGTTGTTTTTGGCAAAATCATAGTAACTATACCAAAGGGAGTTAACAGTTTTCATTCCAAAATGCTGTCCCCTAATAATTTCTGAACCATATGGCAGAAATTTGATACAGATGACTAAATTCGCTGTCATGTTTGATTATTGTTAATAGTAGAACAAACACAAAGAGCTAGACTTTAGACACTAATACCTTAGAAACATGAACTTATATGAAACTATATAAAGATACATCTTCCTTTTAAACTAATCAATAAAAAAAAGGGCAAAAATCAGAGATGAAGACAAGAAACACACTGAGTGACACTACATGCCAGCCAGATACTACAACAGATGCTTCATTTACCTTAGGCATATAACTAGTTTTTCTAAGCCAGCATAACCTTGACTCACATCTTCTTAATGCAAAGATTATTTGCTCTGCTCCATGTTTTTCTTGCACAAGAATCTCTCTCCTTTAAAAGTCTTATTTCTTCAATCACCATCTGCCTCAGGCTTGTTGTAGTGCAGTCTGAAAGACTGGTTTAGTACTTCAACTTACCTTTCAAAATATTTCCAATGCAGGCCACTCATTCAGTGTCCCAGGTGACTAATGAGTCATTTTCCTCTTGCAGTCAACCAAGCAGTATATCAAAGACTCCTTTATCTTTCTGGGTGGATACAAGAGTCACTAAGCTTAAATATGCCCTTTGCCAATAGACTTGAGGGTTGGGTTTAGTTATTAACTTCACAAGCCTCCACCCAGCTAACTATTCTGGGAAATAATTTAGTGAGTCAGGTGTTTTTATATTCATATTTAGCTACCAGTAATCTGCCCTAAGTGCGTGGCTGAAAGCTAAATGCCCTGGAAAATTTGCCATCACGTTTCCATTACTTCAAAAGCTCTGTGCCTAACAGAGGAAAAGATGCATTGTCAATAGAATCATTTTTGTATGTTCGTTTCATTTTAAAATAACATTGCTTTGTTATAAAAGGTCAAGACCTATTTGTTCACTTTCAATTTGATGAAGCTCTGATCTGCTATTATCAAACACAGAGCAAGCATCCTAACTTTGGGAGTATGGAAGTGGACAATCCTAAGTGACTCTAGGATGACTAAATGGGACTGAAAAATGAGCCACTCCTCACCTGTTGGAGAAATTGTGTGCACTGAACCATATGCCTTTCTCTATGCTAACAAAAAGATGAGTCTCACTGGTATGTTTCCTTTTATCAGCCTGTGGTGTGACCATGCCAAGTGATACAAGTTCTATGGCACATCTGCCTCCAATCAGGCATATACCTGATCCAAAGGAGAACTTGGAAGGTGGAGGATGGAGTAAACTTGAGGAGACACAGCAATTTGGGCACCCTCCTTTTTTTCACAGGAGCAAATATAATAGGTTCTCATCTATATGGGAGGTAAAGACACTACTAACTCATAAAATAATGTGAACAGAATTAAATTTGCTAAAGGTCAAAACATAAAGGAAGACTAGTCTTTAGGAAAAAAATTTCTGAAAATCAAATAACAGTTTATTTTGTATTGAATTCTTTCCATGCAGTAGGTGCTAAGCCAAGCACCTTATATGCTTTTGTTCACAACAAAGCTCACAACAATACCATAATGTTGTCATTATTTCATATTTTACAACTGAAGAAATTTAGGTCAGTAACTTGTCCAGAGTTGCACAGATGAGCCAAAATTTAGATGATTTGTTTCACTTGTTTTTAACTGACAGACTATGAATTCAGGTTTTGTTTGCTTTGAGGAATCAAAACTACTGAAGAGTTTATTATTTCACCTATATAGTAACTAAAAGAAAAGTAATGTTACTAGCATGTAGCCTACACATCTAAGCTCACAATTAGTTTGTATTATATATGTATGTATGTGTGTGTGCATACACACACACACACACACGTGTGTGTATACACATTGTAACTTGTTTTGATATATAATTACCTTTTTAAAAAATCATTAAATTATAACATTTTCAAAGTAAACATTCCAAGACGATAATAAATAACTCCAACAAAATGTAGCTAAAATTCAAGGACTAGGACATAGTTCAGGGGCAGAGCATTTGCCTAGTATACACAAGACCTTGGGTTTAATCTCCAGAACCACCAAAAAATAAAAATAAACATGAGTTTAGCCAAAACTCTTTTGTAGGCAAAATCAATATTCAGTTCCAAAGTAGTGATTCCACTAAAAATCACAAAGGAAAAAAAGGACAAAATGCTCAGATTTGACAAAGATGAGTTGTGAGGGTTTCAACATTACCCTTTTTATTTTTATATATATTTGAAATCTTTTATGAGACATTTATTTATAAAAACAGATTGTTACCTTTACTGTTTTCCAGAATTCTTATCTTGATTATGCCATTTGTAACCATATGCTCTAACTTTGTATCTGAGCCAACAGGCAATCCCAAATATAAGAAAAAGAATACGAGTTGGCATCCTATTTTAAGGAGTAATTTTTTCTGGGAAAACATAAAAATATTGTAAGACCAAATGGTTTTAACAATAAATTCTTTTAAAATATCATGTGATAGAACTAATAAGGAAAAGGAACGTACAAACTTATTTTACAAAGTTGGTGTACATCTGATACCAATAGGTCACAAATACGAAGAAAGGGAGGAAAATGGCATAGAAGAGGGAAGGAGATAGTAAGAGAAAGGGAAAAAAAGGAAATAAACAAGACAGCATTGATAAATATAATTGGAGAAATACTAAACACAATTCTGCCAAATCAAAATAGGTTAAAAGAAAAAATTTAACCCCACCAAGGAAATTTTGCTCTCACAAAATAGGCAGATAGATATATAACACATGGCATTTATAGTCAAATGAGAAAATAAAAAAGATAAAATACATACAAAATAGATAAAATAAATTTAAAACCAATTTCTGATTCTGAAGTCATGCACAGTGAACTGGAAACAGATGGATATCTTTCAAACCTGATAAAGAATGTTATTTATTTTATTAGTTAACGGAACATTAGCTGTTTTAAGACATAAACCCTAAAATCTTTGTGGCTTAATCAAATCTGTTGAATTCTTTTTGTTACTATGTTAACGCAATTACTGGCAGTGACAGCTGAGAAATGGATTTTTTTTTTATAGATGGACATAATATCTTTATTTTATTTATTTATTTTTATATAGTGCTGACCAAGCCCAGTGCCTCATACATGTTAGACAAGCACACTACCACAGAGCTACAACCCCAGCCCAGAATGGATGATTTTAGGAGTGTAATGTGTGATGAACCATCCACATGATCATGAAGAGATTCAGGCTCATGGAGCCTCTACCATCTTCAACACATGACTTCTGAGACTTCCTTAAGATCTGGCATCTAAACAACAAACAGGGAGCAAGAGAACATCAAATGTGGGAAATTTTTTAATGTAGATCAGGAAGTGGCACCAATCATTTCCACAAACATCTAATTTGAACTTGGTCATATGGTAGCTTCATAATGTATTATACATATGGTGTAGTACTGTCTATCATCCTGCATTAGAACCTAAAACTCCACAATACCAGAGGTTTTTGTCTTCTCTTCCCCACAGTCGTATTTTTTCAGTGCCTGCTACAAATAAACAATTTTTAATAAATATTTTTACATTGGCCCCAAATTAGCATTATTACTTTTATAATAAAAAGATGCATTAAACTGATGTCAGATAAGATATAATTTACTCTATTATTGTTCTGTGTCTAGAAGGCCTAAAAATAATAGATTCACTCTTTGAGGATTAAATGGGTTTTACTTGCTTTTTCTCTCAGAGGCCCAGAATTTTAAATTAAACATTATTATTAACATGAATTATTAATTTTTTATTAAATAAGATGACATATGTAAAAACCAGGTACAATTATTAAAGCCTCATTTGTGCACCCTGAGGATTAGGGTGGCTACACATCGTGCCCAGTTTCACACATTTAGTTACTGCCCATGTGGTTTGAAGACAGTTCTCCAAATTATTAATTCAATAGTCCTTTCATTTTTTCAAATTTTACAGTAGAATAGACCCCATTGAACTATATGAAATACAGGTTGAGAATCCATAGTTATCAAAAATAAGAAATTTGAAATGCTCCAAAGTCTGAAACTTTTTGAGCACTAACATGACACCACCATTGGATAATTTCACACCATGAAATTGCTTCATGTAGAAAAGTATTTTAAAAATTATATAAAATTGCCTTTGAGCCATATACTTAAGGTATATGTGAAAAACAAATTTCACATTGAGATTTGGGCCCTGTTCCCAAAATAACTCATTATGTATATGCAAATATTAAAAATCCAAAATCTGAAACACTTCTGGATCTGAGTATTTTGAATAAGGTGCATTCAATCTATAGCAAATAGTTTCTGCATTTAGATATATGCCAGTCCAGGTCTTTTCTATTTTAAGTCTCTTTGAGAGGAAGGAAACTCCTCATAAGGGTTGTACTTCATATTGAGGAAAAAAAACTTAGATTAAAAGCTGCTCCTTTCAAAGCCTACAAGCAAGATCTAAAAGGATCAAACTGTTTCAATCAGCAAACATGAAAAAATGTTCAACATTTTCAGCAATTAGAGAAATGCAAATCAAAACTACTCTAAGATTTCATCTTACTCTAGCCAGAATGGCAATTATCAAGAATACAAGCAAAACTAAGTGTTGGTGAGGATGGGGAAAAAGGTTCATTCATATGAACCTTTTCATTCATCATTTGTTGGAGGGACTACAGATTGGTGCAACCACTTTGGAAAACAGCATGGAGATTCCTCAGAAAACTTGGAATGGAACCATCATTTGACCCAGCTATCCCTCTTCTCAGCCAATAACCAAGGGACTTAAAATCAGCATAGTACAGTGATGCAACAACATCAATGTTTACAGCAGCTCAATTCACAATAGCTAAACTATGGAACCAACCTAGATGCCCTTCAACAGATGAATGGATATAGAAAATGTGGTACATATACACAATGGAATATTACTTAGCCTTAAAGAAGAATGAAATTATGGCATTTGCAGGTAAATGAATGGAACTAGAGAATACCATGCTAAGTGAAATAAGTCAATTCCAAAAAACCAAAGGCCAAATGTTTTCTCTGATAAACAGATGCCAATCCATAGTAGTGGGGTGGGTAGGGAAGAATGAAGGAACTTTGGATTATGCAGAAGGGAGTGAGGGGAGGGGTAGGGCAGTGGGGAAAGGAAGGAAGGTAGAATGAGACATACATTACTACCCTATATATATATATATGAAAAAAATTTCTTCACATATTTATCACTTCACATATTTTTTATATCATTATCAAAAAAATTTGTAACAGTATATGTATATAAATATATATATACATACATATATATAAACATACATATATATATGTATATATATATATAGAGAGAGAGAGAGAAAGAGAGAGAGAAGAGAAAGTAAAAATAATACCAGATGAAAATCTGGAGCAACATAAAGACACATAGAATATAGAATATAGAATACTGGAAATGATAATTATGTAGAGAAATACAAAAGATTTATCATATATTTACATTTCTTTTAAAAACAATTGACTAAAACACAAATAATAACAATGCACTGTGAGTTTAAAATACATGTTTAAAATACATGTAAAAGTTGGTCGGGCAAGGTTAACATGCCTGAAGTCCCAGCTACTTGTCAGTCTAAGGCAGGAGGATTACTTGTGTCCAGAAGTTTCAGTCTAACCTGGACAAAACAGTGAGAGACACTCTCCCTCTCCCTCTCCCTTTCCTTCTCCCCCATCTCCCTCTCCATCTCTCTCTCTCTCTCTCTCTCTCTCTCTCTCTCTCTCTCTGTCTCTCTCTCTCTCTAGCTCTTGCTCTCACTCTCTTTTACACACACACACACACACATACACACACACACACAAACATGTATGCATGAGCCAGGCATGGTGGTCCATGCCTATAATCCCAGTGGCTCAGGAGGTTGAAACAGGAGGATCTCGAGTTCAAAGCCAACTTCAGAAATGGCAAGGCCCTAAGCAATTCACTGAGATCATGTTTCTAAAATTCACAATAGGGCTCAGTGGTTGAGTGCCCCTGAGTTCAATCCCCAGTATTGCCTCCCAGCACCCCCACACACAAAAAAAAGAAAAAAAATTACATGCGTGACTGAAAATAAAACGTATGACAGTTGTACAAAAGCTGCAAGGGGAAAACTGAAGCAAGCTGTTGTAAATTTTCTATACTACATGTAGAGTGGTATAATACAACTTGAAAGTAGATCATGATAAGTAAAAAATGTACATACTGTACCTTAAAATATGCTCTGAAATACTACCAAAAAGAACAATAGCTAAAAAGTCAACAAAGGAGAGAAAATGGAATAATTACAAAATATTGATGTAAAATAAAGAAGAAAAGGGAACAAAGAACAGATGGTATAAATAGAAAACAAAGAGCAGATGGTAGATTTAAACCAAATCATATCAATAATTACATTAAATACAAATGTTCTAAGTATACCAGTTACAGTCAGGGTTTTTCTCTTTTGATTAAAAAAAAAAAAAGTAAGATATCACCTAAAAGATCTTCAAGCAAACTGCTTTACAAATAAAGGCACAAAGAGGTTATGTGAAAGGAAAGAAAATCACATACCAAGATAACACAACTCAAAAGAAATGGACATTAATATGCAACTCAGTAGATTTCAGAGCAAAAAATTTCACCAAGGAAAATGTGATCCATTTCATAGTAATAAAGGTATAAATTCATTGAAAAGACCCAACTATCCTAAATGTATATGTAGTTCATAAAAGAGCTTCAAAATACATGAAACAAATATTGATAAAACTACAAACAGAAATAACAAATCCAAGATTATAATCAGAAATGTAAACACCCAATTCTCAATAACTGACAGAACAAACAGAAAACCTGCAAGGATATTAGAGACTTGAACAACACTATCAAGTAACCTAAGTGATATTTTTAGAATATTCCACCCAATAATAGGAGAATACACATTCTTTTCAAATGCATACAAAATACTTATGAAAATAGTTCATATTCTTGGCCATTAAAAAGCTATCAAATTTTAAAAGATGCAAGTCAAAGTATGTTTTCAGAACACAATGAAATTAAATTATATATCAAAAAGGAAAATATCTCAAAACATCTCCAAACATTTTAAACTAAATACAATACATTTAAATGTCTCATGAGTCCAACTGGAATGGAACAGAAAAAGACAAAGAATTTGAACAGAATTAAAATAAAACATATTAAAATTTGTGGGATGCATTAAGACAATATTTAGCAAAAAAAAATCATATTATTACTTACCTATGTAAAAAGTCTCAAATCAACAATCCCAGCTAAGAAATCAGAATAAGAACAATGAAACCCAAAGCAAACAGAAGAAAGGAAATGATAAAGATCACAGTAGAAATAAAATAGAAAACAGAAGAATTATATAGAGAAATCAGGGAAAACAAAAGCTGATCTTTGGTAAAGATCAATAAAATTCGCAAAACTGAAGCCAGATTTATTGGGAACAAATACACAGACACAAATACAGCAAGACAGGAATGACAGAAGTGACATCACTGAAGGTTCTACACTTATTTTAGAAGATAATAAGGAAGTAATATGATGAAATTTTATGTCAATAAATCTGACCACTTAATGAAATGGACAAATTCCTTGAAAGGCAAAAACTGACAAAGCTTAGTCAAGATAAAAGCCACAAAAGGTATATACATAACCACAATCATATTAAACATATTATATAAACTAAATTCATAGGCAAAAGTCTTCAGATAAAACCTTAGGCCCACATAGCTTCACTGGGGAATTCTATCCAATGTTTAAGGAAGACATAATAATCATTATACACAAAACCTTCCAGAAAATTGGAGTCTTTTCAAGTTGATTTATGAGGTCAGCATTACCTTCATTCCAAGACAAGGACATTTTAAGAAACCTATGGACCAATAACCCAATAGAAATAAATTCAAATCTGTGAAGAAAACATTTTAGCTATTCAATCTAACAATGTATTCTTAAAAATCAGTATTTCATGACCAAGTGGGATTTACTACAGGAATGGAAGATCTGTTTAACATTTTAAATCACTCAATGTAACTAATCATTTTAGATTAAGAAAAAAAATTATATATATATTCATCTCAATAGAGTCAAAAAAGCACTTCACAAAATCTAACATTCAATCTAATTTTAAAAAATCACTTAGTAAATCAAGATAGAAGGAGGCAGGCATGGTGTCACATGTCTTGGAGTTCCAGCTACTTGGGAGGCAGAAGGGTCACTTAAGCCCAGGAGTTCAGAGTCAGCCTAGACAAAATAGTGAGACTATTTCCTTAAGAAAAAGAGAGAATAGAAAAGAGCCTCTTCAGCCTGAATAAGGACATCTCCAAAAAATGCTTTCAGGTATCATGGTGAGAGACTGAAGACTTTTCTCCTAAGATCAATAATAAGACAAGGATTACACTATTTTTATTTAATTAAGTATGAGCAATAAAGCAATGAAAAGAAATAAAAAATAATCTTATCTCTATTCAATGTTATCATCTATGTGAAATCCAATGGAATATACCAAAAAAGCTATTAGAATCTTTGGGTTTTATAAAGTTGCAGGATATAATATCAATATAAAAAACTATAGTACTTCTATATAGTAAGAACAATAATTGAAAAAAAATAATTGGAATGTAATTAAAAGAATTTACTATAGCATCAAAATATGAAATTCTTTTAGATAAATCTGACAAGAGATGTGTAGACATCAAAATATTGCTGAGAGAAATTAAAGGAGAATTGAATGAAAGATATAATAAAGGATTAGAACATTTATAATGTTAAGATGTCAAAGCTCCCCATATGGATCTATAAATTCAATGCAAACCCAATCAAAATCCTAGCAGATTTTTTAAATGTAGAAACTAACAAACTCATCCTAAAATTCACAGGAAAACGTCAAAGATCTATAATAGCCAAAATAACTGAAAAAAGAATAAAGCTGGAAATTTTTACAACCTGACTTTACTCATAAAGCTACTCAAGACAGTATAGGATTAGTATAAATATACATAAATAGAACAAGGGAACAGAGTACATTGTACATTGTGTCCAATAGACACAAAATGCATGATCTCTTGGTTTTCAACAAAGATACAAAAGCAATTCAGTGGATAAAAGATTTTGGTTTTGTCTTTGCAACAAAAGGTACTAGAAAAAAATGGATTTCCTAATGCAAAAAAATACCTTCAATGCAATTATATACATTATATAAAATTAACTTAGACTTTAGATTTAAATATTAAAGCTTCAATAATAAAATACAACAGAAAATCTTTGTGACTTTTGGTTAGACAAAGAACCTATTAGATATGACTCCAAATGCACAATCCATAAAAAAACTAGCAAAATAGACTCCATTGAAATTAATAACTTCTGCTCTCCAAAAGATACTACTGAAAATGCAAAGATTAGGGGAAGATAATTGCAAACTGCATATCTATTAAAAGAGATGTATTTGGAATACATATAAAAAAACTTAAATCTTGGTAACAAGAAAACAATCCAAAAAAAAAAATGTGCAAAAGATTTAAGCAATTACCTCCCCAAAGATATATGGAGGAAAATAAATTTGGAAAAATGCTCCATATTATTAGTCATTACAGAAATGCTAATTTAAACCACATGAAACACTACTACATACTTATTAGGATAGCTAACATGCTGACAAGGTTATAAAGCAACCAAAACTCTCATACACTATAAAATTACTACAATCTGTGGGGAAATAATTTGGTAGTTTTTTAAAGAAATTAAACATAAACATACCATATGATCCAGCCATTCTATTCCTAGATATTTATGTAACTAAGAGAAATGAAAGCATGTGTCCACAGACATATCTCTAAAAATGTTCAAATCAGTTTTATTTGTAATAATCCCAAGGTGGAAACCACCCAAAGACTCATAATCGGGTAAATGAATAATCAAGTTATGGTACAAAGGGCCATTATCCAATAATAAAAAAGAGTGAACTATTAATATACGTACCAACATGGATGAATCTCAAAATAATTGTGCTCACTGAAAGAAGCTAGACCAAAAATATGCACTGTTATTATTCTAGTCATATAAAATTCTAGAAAATGCAAACTAACCTGTAGTTTAAAGGAAGAGTTCATTGCTTGCAAAGGAGGCATGGACAGGGAAGATGCAGGAGGTGGGATTATAAAGAGGCTCCAGGAAATTTTTCATGGTAACAGTATGTTCATTAGCTTGATTCTTGTGATGGTTTTATGGGAACAACATATCCAATTGTATAATACAATTGTACATGCAATTGTTAAAAATGTGAGGTTTTATATCATTTGTATCTAAATCAAGTTACTTTTAATATATAAAGTAGCTTTGCATAAAGCACCTATAAATTTTTTCCCAACTTCATTGAGGTATAATTGACATATATATATAATATATATATAATATAGGTATAATATATATAAAAATTATATATATTTAAAGCATATAATTGTTTTGAGATACATACACACAAATACGCTGCAGAATAATTATTACAAGCAAGCTAACTGATGTATCTATTACCTAATATAGTTACCTTATTGTGCAGACATAGTGAAAATACTTAAAATCTACTCTCTTAGCAAATTTCAAGTAAACAATAGATTATTAACTGTAGTTACAATGATGAACATTATATATATCAAGTTCTCAGAACTTGTTCCTCATAACTGAAAGTAAAATTGGGAGATGTTGGTCAAAGGGTACATGTAAAATTTTCCAGGTATAAATTTCAATCTCGGCAATACAAAATCATCTTAAATCACCATTAAAATTAGTCGAAAAAATTTAAATGGGTAACAACAAAATTCTCCATCACCTGCTAATTTTTGTATTCTCTATGGTGGTAACACAACAACAAAACAAAATCAATGGCCAAGGATATTTTTCCATAACCTGTAAAGCAAGCACCTGGGCATATTTTCTGTTCAAAAAGTTTCTATAAATACAATCATCCAAAAGGTTTTGCCCCCTACTCATATTGCTTTAAATTGCGTTTTGCTTTTTGTGCTGAATAAATTGGAAAAGTGATTTAAATTGCCCTAAAAGACATAATAGAAATAAAGAATGGATTCATGTGTTTTATAACAAACTTTTTTCCTCTCTACCTAAGATAAATTAGCGACTAATATCTATTTTTAAAAAAATCTAAGAATAAACAAATTTGGTAGTAACCATGGAAAACATAAAAGTATGATAACAACTGGAATTTAGAAGTATGATTTTATTGTTGTAATATGTTCTCATCAATGGTTCCAATGAAAAAATTAAGTGGAAACATTTTTTTCTGCTGGATTTTAAAACTTGTAAGGCTAATTTTGCATTCTCTGTGGAGGTCTGCAAACTGACATAGGAGTTTAGAGTTGTATGTCTAATTTTTTGAGGGGAATTTCAGCATTAGTTGCAGATGTCTATTAAAAATTCAACTGAGTTATTAACCTATCAATACTTCTTATTACTCCTGGTAGGGACAGGAATATTCAGAGGTTACCTTTTCTTTTGTAAACTATCTTTGCAATAAGCAATTTTAAACATCTCCATTAAGCAGCTTATGGTGGTAACCATCTCACATATGAGGAAGCTAGAAAAAAAAGCTACACAAATGTATAAAGTCACAGATATTAATATTTCAAAATTTTTATTATGTGCTAAGTTCACGAAGTGACTAAAAACAAGAACATAACTTTCTATCAAAATTATCCTACAATTGAAAAAGAATATTGAATTTTGATGTTTTAATAATCTTTAGCAACTACGAAAAGTGACATACATAAAATGACAACAATTTGATTTGCTGAAGGGGAAATTTTTTCTTTTACCCAGATTTCAATTCAAGCTTAAACTTATTTAAATAATAAAATTGTTACAAGATAATTTGATTATTTGGACAATATAATCAAATGAGTCCAGTAAGTGCCATCTATTTCAGAGACAGTATGGTGGGAGAGATTCTGGATCAGAGAGACCTGGGCTTAGAACCCCAATCTACCACTTACTGACAATAAGAGCATGCTCAATTTATTCATTTTTTACAGGAAGTTCATAATGCCTATCTTGCTGAAATCTTGTGAGGAGCAGAGATAATGTACACACAGAACTAAAACTAGCATCTAGCAGATGAGAATGGTTTGATAAAATTTTGCTATTATTTGGATCCAAAAACTAGAAGATATAATAGCTTATTGTTTTATTCAACTTTCACCTTTCTTTTTACTGTAAAATACAGACCTAAAAAGAAAGGTTCCTTCATTTCCATTCACACTGTGTCCTCAATCCTTTCTTCCAAAGAAAACCTCACCAGAAGTTCCCCTCTTTTTGTCCAAGACTGACTTTTCCTTGGACATGAAAAGCATTTTGAAAGAGAAATATTTGGAAAGAACACTCAAACAAGACATGGAAATGGAATGGATAGGAGAAAATATTAAGAGAAGAATCTAATATGGCTCTGAGGTCCTGGGTCTAATAAATGGGAGGGATAATGTAGAAACAAGCACTTGGAAAGAGAAAAAAATCTGTGTGTGAAGGAGAAAGGAGAACATGATAAGTCCAGTTTGGGATATGTTGAATAAAAATATTCAGCAGGATATCTAAACAAAACAGTCTGATGTGAAGCTGAACACAAATGACTAGAGTTGATTTAAAGATCAAGACTCCAGACAAGAATATGTGAGCTCTGGGCTGGGGTTGTGGCTCAGTGGCAGAGCACTTGCCTAGCACGTGTGAGGCACTGGGTTCAATTCTTAGCACCACATATAAATAAATAAAAGCCCATCAACAATTGAGAAAAAAGATTTTAAAAAATAATATGTGAGTTCTTAGAACAGTGAAATAGTTGTCCTAATGTGTTTGCTATCACAAAGAAAGTAATAACTACTATATATACACCACATTTTAAAACCATGGTAAGTTTCAGACATATACAGAAGAAATTCAGAAATCATTTGTTGCTGTCACTTGATACTAGATAATTATATTTTATAGGAATGATTTATAGGGTTAATGATGGGAGGAATATCTTCTGCCTGACAGGCTTATTTGCAATGATCCAAACAAATTCTGTCACTGGGAAACCTGGGTAATCTGAGCTGAGTAATCAAGAATCACTGTCCCTTCTCTGTGTAGCAAAAACTACTTTGAAGTTTAATCAATTATGCATGATCAGGGTTTTTCTGTAATATTTTATTAAAGGCTGGCATATGGCATATGCATTATAAAAAACTGTATTATTTAATAGATTCAATTTTTTCCTCTAATACATGCAATAAGATCAAGCTGAGAATACATAACAAAAGTTTTCTTTTTCATCCCTCATCAAGCACCCCAGCCTCCAACCAACAACCAGAAGCAATCAACGTCATTCGCTTTTTTTTTTAAAGAACACTTTCTTTTTTGACTACTGCTATAAGGAAGAAAATTTGGTAATTGAGTTTTATCTCATAGTTCTCCAGAAAGGCCATGGCTATTAAGTCATGAACTAATATTACATTAAATTACGAAGTAATATATTTGCCTTTCTGGTTCATAGCTATTACTAACCCATGAAGGAAGTCCTATAATGAAACTGTGTTTTGCTCAATCTTGTATTTATTGTTAAAGTAATATAACCTCCTAAGAATTTTTACTCTTATTGTGGGTACTCACCTACGTATCTGCAAATAATTAAATCTATACCTCACATGGAAATGAGTAATTTCCCTGAGAAGCAGAATTAATATTTTATTAATACTTGTTATAGTTTGGATCTGGGGAGTCTCCAAAGTCTCATGTGTTAAAGGATTGATTATCAGCCTGTGGGGATGGACCAAAGGTGGTGAAAACATTAGGAGGTAGGCCTAGCAGAAGGAAGCAAGGTCACTGGAGATGTTATTGGATCCGGGGGTGGAGGGGTCCACCCCCATCCCCAGTGAGGTTAGCAGCTTTTTTCTACCATGAACTCCCTTGCCATGATATTCTGCCTCACCATGGACCCAAACTGATGGGCAAAGTGATCATGGACTGAAACCCCTGAAACCATAAGAGAAAATAAACCTTTCCTTCTATAAACTGATCTGTCTCAGGTATTTTCTAAGGGAAATCCAACTAACATAACACTTTAAATAATTTATTAGGGAATACTCAAATTTTTCCCAACAAAATAATTCAGAATTCCATGTATAAAATGCTAAAAAGAATCACATTATTGGAAAAAGTTGTGAATAATTTTGAATATATATTATTTTTAACTTAAAATTTCAAAGTTGATAGTAACCATATTTAAAACAGGAATATTTGAAAAAAATCATCAAAAAGTAGGGTTATTTACTTAGTGAATTAATGTCTATCAACTGACAAATATGAGACATCTTTCCATGAGGCTATTTTCAAATTTACAATATTCATTTCTTCTACTATCTGAATATTCAGCTGAGTAAATATTATGCAACTGTGAAGGGGAGATATAACCCGATCTTCAGTTTAAGAGAATATGACAGTTAGATGAAAAAACATCCTATGCTAAAGTTTAATATGTAGGATAGAAAGGATTCCAAACCTTGAGCACTCAAAACCTGGATGGAAACTGACACATGTAACATAAGACTTAGCTTAATGTACATTAAGTGTGACACAAAAATATTTATTAGCAGCATAAGGGGGATGCAAAACCTAGGGAGATACATTGGAAGTGAATTTAGAATCATCAAATTTCTAAAGGAATTTAAATTCTATATAATTTATTCTCATTATATATGAGAGAAAACAGACCTACAGAAGTAAAGAGATTTCCGAAGTTACATACTATGGTGCCAAAACAAGAACTAGAACCCCGGTAATCTGATAATTAGATCAATGCATGCTATGTTCTTTAGCAATCTTCACTTCAGAGACAAAATGCTTCTAATTTCCTTTGAGAGATTATTTTTTATTCTTCCATTGATGGAATTTCCAGGAAGTCTTGCCTAAATGCCTAATTTCAAGAGCTCCTCTTCTAGATTCCCAAACAACCCCGTGCCTATTTCATTTTTAACTCTTTAGCACAACTAAATGACATCTTATGTTCCTGTCACTCCCTGCTAAGTTGCAAACTTCCTGAGAGCTAACACTGACTCAATCTTCACTGTACTCTTCAGTAACTAGCACAGTGCTTGGCACACATTTTTTTTTAATACATAAAAACATACTAGTTGAATTGATCTGACTCCTTCAAAGGTTCACTATGTACTTCTTTAGATTCATATTCCAAAACAGAGGCATGCATAAAGTACTCAGTTTGCATTCAGGGGAAAGATCAGTTTCCAACTGCATAGCTTGTATTTAAGCAATGCTGTGCCCTTTTTTTCTCCCCACCTGGACCAACACACATCCCACTTCATTAAATCTCTGGAGTCATTTTTTTCCTGGTCTTTCCTGACCCATGCCTCTCCTCAACCTAAATTGGACCAATGCTTCTCCTCTGAGCTTTAATAGCTCTCTGTACACGTCTGTGCACTACATACAATTATGCAAACACTCTACTCCACCCAAGTTCTTTTATTCATGTTGGTTTCCTCCAAGATTACTACACTCCCTGGCACCTAGATGATTTAAACACGTGATTTGAATACAAAGAACACAGAACAGGGAAATAATCCTGGGACAGGGTCTATTTTAGGGATGCATGCATGTTGAAATGCAAATAATTGGCTTAGTATACTTTCTTAGAAGACAGTTGGAATCAAAATAGCAAACAATCTTTCAATTTTGAGGATACAGTTCAAATCACAAAACAAGCAATAAAAAAAGCCCTTATATAGAAAGTGTAGTAAAATGATAAAGGTCTATAAATAATAAGTGATAAACTTGGAACCTGAAAAGCAAGCCATTTATGCAAATGCTAACTGAATAGTTATAACAGGGCACTTTCAATCATGTTAAAAATTCATTCAAAAATTAAGAAAAATCAAAGGTAAAATTTAAAAACTTGCTAAGGTGCAAGAGTAATGGTGGTTGCTTCCAAATAAATGTACAAAGCTTTTTTCCCCTTCTAATTCATTTTCATTGTAGTAAAATATACATAATATTTATCATTTTAACCACATTTAAGTGCACAATTTAAGCATCATTGTCTATTCGCATTGTCGTGCAATCATCAACACCATCCATCCTAACTCATTTTTAACACGCAAGCCACAGCCACAATTTTCTTAATCTTCTTTAGTCACATACTGAGCTTTACACACCAACAAAAGCTTCTGCTGGGTATAGCTGAGAAACACAAAAATTAAATAAATTCATGGACTATTTTTCAAGGGCTTCTGTTAATGTAATTTGAGAGGCAAGCCTTTACTTCATCGGCCCCCTCCGACCCTTCTGGACTTCATCAACCAAGAAAGTACCACATCAGCACCCACATCTCGCCAAAACCACAAACAAGTCCTGAAAGGCAGCTGTCCGGAGCTAGTAGGAGTCATCCCGCAGCTTCCTCTCGTATTGCACAAATTGAGTAGCACAGGGACAGGGCTGTCTTCCCAGAACTGCTAAGAGGAAGTGAAGACAGAAAAGGAGCAAGAATAATGTGAGAAAAAGAGCTAAAGTCTTAGCACTCTTCTTTTTTGCCCTCCCTGGTTTCCTCTTCTCACCGATCTTTCACGGAGCTTTTTTATACCCAAGACGAGCCCATTTACTTGGGCTCGCGCTTTTTATTGACGCAAACTTCCCATTCTCGCGGGAACTTGGGAGTGGGAGCCGGGAGGGCGAACAAATCTCTCGAAATCTCAGTTGGCGCCAGAGCTGAAGCGCCGCTGAGGATTCTGAGGGGCGGGGCACGGAGCTTGGAAGGGGCGGAGCCTAACTTCAGAGAGGGGAGGGAAGAGGCGGGAGGGGGAGGTGAGAGAGGACGGGGGCGGGACCGCGCGGCCTGAGACCTGTTGATCACAGGTATCGCCCGCCTGACCGAGCTCCCTCGGGACTGGGACGACTGCGCATGCTCGCTGGCGGCTCTGGGCCAGTAGTCGAGCGGCGGTGACGAACCGGCTTCTCGGTTGCGGTTGTTGCGGTTGCTGCGATGGCGATGTGAGTGGGCCCGGGGCGGAATGGTGCTGACCCGGGTAGGGACGTCTTCCAGCTGGACACCGAGCTTCTCCATCCGACAGAAGAGAGAAGAGACTGAGACCGTTGAGAGGTAAGCCCCTAACTGTTCGCTCCGGCTCCTGTGGCTCCCGACACCCACGACCCCTCCCTCGGTCCCTCTTTCCCAGGGGCCAGGCAGGAAACGGCCTCCTTCTCCTCGTCCCCTGCTCCGGCCTCTCCACCGGCTGCTCGCTGTCGGACACAGCCCCGGGACGGGTGAAGGTCGGTGGGGACGGCGGTTCAGGGCACTCTCCGGCAGGCGAGGGGCCGCAGCGCGCAGCTCTCAGGGCACTCCCTGTCGCCTTGCCTCTGCTGTGCCTCCTCGTCCGGCTCTTCCTGAACCTCACTCCTCTTGTGCCCAGTCTTTGCCTGCCCTTCGCCCCCGGCTCCATCTTCGCGGCTCTGTCCCGCGTTTATCCCCCGTTCATGGTTCTGCTCTTTCATCCCTTGCCCACTTGCCTTTTCGCCCCGGTGGACTCTGGTTTGGAGGCAATGTATCCTTTTTGCTTCCTTCAGTTTTTTCGCTTTTCCTGTGCATCTTTGGTCTGGTTCTTTCCTACATGAAGCTCCTGGCCCTCCCCCACCAGGTTTCTAGCTCTGTTACCTCCGTAATTTCTTCTTTGGCTTTCTTTTCCTCTCACTTTCCTTCTTTTGGTGCTTCGTCTTATGGTTAGTTGTTACTGCTGTTGTTTGAGTTTTTTGCATAGCTTTGCGCTAGAGTTCATTCCATCCTCCCCGCCCCAATCACCACCACCTTACCTTCGGAGGCCCTCACTTCCTTAGCGCTCTTGGTACCCTCCTTCACTGCTTTCTGTCCCTGTCCTTCCGTCCTATTCTATCCTAGCCTCATTTCTAACCTCTAATCTTGATTTTATTTTTCCTCTAAAAACTTTGATTTTTTTTGTATAGGTTGAAACTCTTTAATTAATTTGTTTTAATTTTTGTTAAATTCCTGAAGAGTTCTAACATGCCCTTTTAGTCTCTTCTGCATTTTTCCTAAACTAAGTAGCTACTCAGTATTCTTAGTTCAGCTTTCAATTTAATGAAATTTCTTCATCTTTCTCCACCAGCTGGAAATATCATCAAAAGTGTACACTTACTGTTAAACTTGCTGATTGGAGCCTTAATTTTTAAAAATTATTTTTACCTGTCATGCCTCCAGAAGAAGTTCCAGCACAGATGAAGAGCTAAAATTTGTTAAAGGTTAACCTAAAAATATACTCTTAAATTTTGGAAATTTTATTGTCCTCCAGTAAATACAGATGTCCAAGAATAAGCCTTGAATGGAATTTAACAATTTATTTTATGAAATTTATTATTCTATATGTTGCTATTGCAATAGGTTACATCATTTTCCTGAGTGTCACTGTTCTCTTTAACAAATGTGTACAATTTTTGCTAACTTAAAAATAGAGTTAGTATGGTTACTGAAGGATAAATACTCAGAAACAAAGTACTAAATTCTTGAATTGGGCAAAACAACTTCCTAAACAATTTTCCCCCATTTTGCTATGATCCAGATTTGATTTAAGTAAAACTTCCTATAAATAGTGGTGTAGTATCTTATTTTGAAGGTATCTGCTGAAATGATTATTTTCAGTGAAGTTTGCCTTTATTTTAGGGGTGAAGATCAACTGGATTATGTATTTCATTCTGGAAACCCAAAGCAGTCCACAAACAGTAAATTCTTCCTTATGTTATCTATGTCAGGTAGGAATTAAGTTTTCTGTTTCCATTTTAAGAAGGGTAATACCAAGGCAAAAGAGTGTATTTCTTGTTGAGAGTGACTTGGAGCTAAAAGTAGGAGGTTCTGATGTCATAAACTGCACTTTTTTTTTTTTTTTAGAAGAACCAGCAATTATTATGATAAGAGGTGATAAACTCTGATACATTTGATTTTTTCAGATACAGATAAAGGTAACTGCTCTTTCTGAAGGATACCTGCTCTCCTTTTAAATTCAGGTTTTTTAATTTTTAGATAAATGTTCATTTAAAAAAATTAATATCTACAGATTCTTAGTATTATAATGAGTTGATTCTGTGCTCTTAGAAATTAAAATAAGAATTCATGGTGTACAGTAGGCACAGGACTAGATGTCAAAAGACTTGAACTCATGATGACTCATGACATTAGTTTGTAGAAGACATTTAACCTCTATACCTTAATGTCTCCACCTGTAAAAAGTGGTTATTAAAGTTGGCTATCCAGTAACCTCTCAGTAGCAAAGCAGTAATCATTTAAACATGCTTTAGACCATCAAAGACAAAAATTGCTATGTAAATACTTAAATTTTTGCTTCTGACTTTCTATAGTAGAAATCCTTTTAAGATCCAGGGAAGCTTTAGATTTTTTTTTAAATTACAGAAATCTGAAATTTCTGCAGCATTGCACTGCAGCATTTAGTTTGTAAAACAGATAATGCTGTTTGTTTGCCAGCAGTTGGTACTGAAAGGAGCAAGGAACTATAAAAGTTATGCATATATCTTTGGCTATCTCTTAAGTTTTCATTGTCTTGTTATTTTCACTTCTTTATTTTTGTAAATATAGACTCTTGAGAATAGGTGTGTATGTGTATTGGGGGTGCTTAAAGGATAGAAAGGATAAAGATTTCCTGTGCTTTGATTCTGGGTATTGAGGAAAACTACTTAAGAGTTTTGTGATATGTACATGTGTTTATTCAATAAATGAGTGGAGAAGGGGCATATAGTTTTAAAGTGAGTAGCTTTTTGTTTTTTTGTTGTTTTGAGTAGTCAGGAAAAAGGTTTAGAGGTGAATAGAAATGAGAAGCAGAGTGATAATATGAGAAGAAAGCGTTCTTAGTGGAACCAGTGATTTTTTGGGAAAAGTTATAAAGCACAAGTTAGTTTCAGCATTTTATTTTTAAGGATTGGCAAGTTTTAACACATATATTCTTAGTTATCAAAGATACACTAAATTTAAAATAAAAATCAGCCTTTTCTCTTAACAAAAATATAACAGTGTTAGGCATTTTATATCATTAAATGATATCTCCTACTTGAATAACCCCTTACATAGTGCTTACTATAATGAAACAAACTTTATGAACTAACTATTGATTGAGAAATCATTCTGAGAAAATCATAGCATATTTCCTTTTATGGGGTTGTATCTCTAGATACAGACCATTCTGAATAGAGGTTTTTGAATTATGTTTGCCAATATAGAAGTCTACCCATAGCACTCTGGAACATTTCTGTTAAATTTTATGAAATGTCCTTTCACTATAGTTCTTAATTTAATCTAAACTAAATTACCATTTTTATATTGAATCCTGTGATGTTTCCTTATAGGATGGAAGTTCACATTCATGATTGTTTTTAAAGTGGTGGTAACTGACACCTGCTCTTTGATGTCTTAAATTTGCCAGTAAGTCATAGGCTTACTTGGAAGTGTTACTGTCTATAAATGTCTAAGCAATAAAGTCAGGGCATATTGGCAATCACAGTTTAAGACCTTGGAAGCCTATATACCTTTTTCCATTATTTGCATATTTTGGAATTGAGAACCTCAGATGTTTAGACTAGTCTTGTCCTTATTCAAGTTTACCATAGACATAAAATCCACCCCCCTCATGGTTTGATTTAAAATGTAGGCTCCGGCTAGCCCCTTTATGTAAAATTAATAATTATATTGTCAACATATAGTAGCAACTTAAAATGAAAATGTGATAAGCCCCATTTTGGTAAAAGAGTTCTGAAATAGTCCTAAGGCAGAGTGAGCCAGGGAAATGTTAGTGAAATCAGTAGAAAAAATTCTTTGAGTAGATAGTTGAAAATACTCCTTGTTGGGCAGGGGTTGTTGCTCGGGGTAGAGTGGCTTGCCTAGCACTTGTGAGGCACTGGGTTCTATCCTCAGCATCACGTAAAATTAAGTAAATAAAGGTATTGTGTCCATCTACAACTAAAAATGTTTTTAAAAGAAAATATTCATTGTCTATTTTTCTCCAGCACCTAAAAAGATGTTAATTGATGCCAACCCTTCTCCTTTTAAGGTCCTCTGACCTATAAATGAAAAGTATTTTCAAGTCATGCAATTGAAATAGTAGCCTTTTTACTTGAGTTGCATTATTTCGAGAAGACTTTTTTTTGCATGGAAGCCTAAAAACTGAGATAAAAATTCCAATGTCAGCTATTTATTGAGTACCATGCACCAGCGGCAATGATGCATGCTTTGTGTGTATTACCTTTTTAAGCTTTACCTTTCAAGTTAAGAATCATAAGTATTATTTCCACTTGAAAAATCTGAGGCTTATATTGTCTGAATTAGAATCCAGTTCTATCTGATGTCGAACTTATGGGTAGACTTAAGAAAATATGGGAAACATGTCAAGAAAACTTTGTTTCTTACAATATTTTTCATAGAGTGGATTTTAATTTTTTTTATTCTGATTCTGAGCTATGTTCTCTGAGATAAACCAGTAAAAGGAAATATTTTGAGCATTGCTGGACAGATCCTAGCAACAGAAGATAGCTTGTGGTTCTTTCTAAGTTTCTCTTCCTGTTAAGGGAAATATCTTTTTTGGTAATTTTGAGAGGTAGCTTTCATTAAGTATCACATAATGAACAATAAAAGTTTTTCCTCTTTTTCTTTACTTCATTCTAATGTGGTAAGTGAATCGTGGAAGTACTCTCAGAGATCACAATGGTTCCTTTTCTATTACGTTTAAAAATTGTTTTTTGCTGTAGGTTTTTTATATACTGTTATCCAATATTGAGAGTGCTTACTTCTTAATGTAGATGTCAGTTCTAAAATTAGTAACAATATTTTGCCTTTCAGTAGAAAGCTGTTTAAACAGAAATTTTAAAGAAGTTGGTAGAGACATTGCCTTTAAAACTATAGTTTTGCATGTGTGGCTATAAGTTGTGAGAAATTTGAGTGTTTTATAATTTAGAAAGAATGTTTATTACATGGCAAATTGAATATAGCTGTTAAGTATAATTTTTTGTCATTAGTGTTGCATTCTGATTTCAGTTTTTCTTTTGATAGCCCCTTTTTTATGGCTTGATGGTCATTATATCTACTTCCTAGAACAGTTCAGGTGTGAATTTTAAATTTTTCAGGTACAAACAGACTGAGTTTTTTGTCCTTTTTTATTATTTTCTTGAGGTGTGAGCTTGGATGAATTACGTAAATTTTATGTTCCTTAGTTTCCTTTCCTGTAAAATGGAGTAATATTAGCTCTTTCAAATTTTTAGGAGAATTAAATGAAATAACATAATTAAAGCTATTGTTACAAGAGTGGGTTAACAAGTTTTAAGTGCCTGTGTTTGGTTTTTATTTTATATTACTATTTGGTCTATATTTGGATCACCAATAGAGAAACTTACAGCTTTTTAAAATATAATTTGTCAAGCTGTTCTCACTCTCCTTTGGAAGAGCTACCTTCTGCGCTTCTCCTCAGAAGAGGAGAATTTCTTATTTTCTTCTTAAACATTTCTATAGTTCACACAATATAGCCCATGGCTGTTGAAATGAAGTAAATTTTGATAAATAAGGAGCAGCAACAAGTTTCTAGAGAAGTTATTTTGCTTACTGTATCCTTTACTGTAATTAGTCTCCTTTACTATAATGATTCTTGTAAGTTTACCTTTGCTGTGGATCACTTTTTAAAGTGACAGGAAAGTGTGTTATACATGTGAATGGTTGTGAAAATGTTAAAAGTCGTCTGAGTGGTGGTGCTCTTCAGAGTCAGGCAAATGACAGTTGGCTTGACCATTTACAGCAGCATATAATCTAATGACTGAGCATATTTAGCTCCTGCAAGAGGGAGTTTACACAAGGATGGGTAGGGTGTCATGCCTCAGCCCACCAAAAAAGAACCTAAATAGAGATCAAGAAATAAGACCATAGCTCAGATATTACAACTGAACCAATCAATGCAGACTTAACCAACTTAGGTGGCCGGAATTTACACCAAATAAATAGCAGGATTAAGGATGCAAGGCTAATTCAGATGTCAATGATTGTTTGCAGCTTATTGTTGTATGATCCCACAGGATCAAGATTAACTCAAAAAAGTCAACATAGATTGGCATTCTCCTGTGCGGTAAATGAGTGGGACTTAGGAAAGGTAGTAGCTGAGTATACCTTCCACCAAGAAACATAACTTTCTACTCTTCTTGGCCTGCCACACACATGATTGTTATAAAAGTCAGTTGTTTTTTTCATGGGAACAGTATTATGAAGACTACTGGGGTTGCTCCTGTTTTAGACTTCCTGCTTATTTCTTTAGAGAAGACCAAGAAAATCAATACAAACTTTAAACTTGGTGCTGTTAAATGCATTGAATTAACCTCTTTCTAGATCTAGAAACCCTCTCTCTTCCAGAACTATCATATTTCTATTTAGCATACTTGAATTTAACTATACATGTTAAATGTTCTTCTCTTCATTGTTTGTGGATTTCAAATGTCAATCTCAGTTCCCATTTATCTATATAAGTATGATGGTTTCATCTAGTTGAGTGTGACTCTGCTGTTCCTTCATTGGGTGTCAGTTCCCATTTGTCCACCATAATGTGTGCTTCTCACTATATTGAATATATTCAATGTGAACATTTAAAGGTATATATTTTTTTTACAAAATTCCCCAACATTAGCTAGCAGAAGAAAAAAATAAATAAATAAAGAACATTTTTCTAAAGTTGGAGAAAAAAAAAATATGTCACATCTGAAGAGAAATGGTATAGCAATTGTAATGGAGCCTTTCACAGGGATTTTAAGGGTAAGTTGGTCCATATGAGATTTTCTTTTTCTTACAAGGTGATGTCTTTTTGGGTGTCATAACTTGGACCATCAGCATTACAAACTCTGAACCTGTTTGTCCCACGTTGCTAATTTGCAAGTAAAATTTTGGGAAACTGGAGCTGTTACCCCTGTAATTAATGAAAAGTGATCCCTTTATTCCTTAGCTGACAAAGGAGTCTGGAATTTCCAATTCATTCAGCTCCTTTATCTTCTGCATTAGGAGAGAGAATATTCTAAGGGCATCTGTGGGCCCAAAATGAAGACAGAGCTATTTGATTTCTGTGAGAGGAACCAATCATCCCCTATGGTCTCTAGTCCATCTTAAGGGACCACTGAGCTGTTCCTCTTATTCTTTTGTGTTGTTGTTGTTCCTCTTAGTTTTAGGTATTTCCATATCTTCTTTTATTCTGAGGCACTCATGAATTCTGACTTGAGTTCAGGGTAGGACAGGAGCATCTCCCACATTTTTCCAGATATTCCTTAGCTCTCCTTTGAGGATATTGGGTATCTCTCAGCTGTCTGATGGGAGTGGGTATCCTCGTAGTCCTAGAAGCTATGCATGGTTTTACGTACTAAATTTCTGGGGCAGTTATTATACACACTAGCAGTTAAAGGGTTGCTTTGCTATTTCTAGACTGCTGCTATCCAATAGAAATATCTGAGATGTATAATTTAAAATTTTCTGGTTGCCTCATCAAAAAATTAAACTTAACCTAATATATCCAAAATAGTATTTCAAAATATGATCAGTACAAAAACAGATTGCGATATTTGCATTCTTTTCTTTTGTACTGTCTTTAAAATCCATTGTGTAGTTTGCACTCACATCATTTCAATTGGTATGCTTTAAGTACTTTACTTTTTTTTTTTTTTTTATTTCTTTTTTTTTTTAATGATTAAAAATTAATCCTGTAAAAGCAATGTTTTAATAGGAAAATTTTTCACATTGCTTCAGTGTTAGATTTAAATTTAAATTTCATTTAAAATTAAATTTAAAAATCAGTTCCTTAGACACATTTTAATTGTTCAGTACCCTCAAGGTGACCTCCTTGTTGGAGTGAGCAGCTCTAAAGGACCAAGAATGATCTTCAGATTAATTGATTTTTTTTTTCTTTAAGAGAAAGCTAACTTTTCCTGAGGTATTACATGGTAATTGTCAGTTCTTTTACCCTTCCCATTAAAGAAATCGTTCTTGTGTCTAGGGTCCCTACAGCATAAGTTTCTCATTTAGTATCAGAGCCATTTCTTGTTTGGCCCACTGGGTTCTTTGGATTGGGGTTTTTAGTTTGCTTGGGTGAATTATCTGTAGTGATCTAGGAAATGCCCAGAAAGGATCCTTATTTGATTTACCTACAGATTTTTTAATTTTAGGCTGCTTTGCTAGGGCCAGTAGAATGAATGATTCAGTCTGGGATAAATTGGCTGAATCCATTAGTTTCAGAGGCTCAGATTAAAGTTATGGATTCTGAGTCAGTCAGTGAACTATGCAGGAGGGCCGTGAAATTCATGGCTTTTGTTGATTGCAGAAAGATCTCTGCAATTCAGAGTCTCCTGTGCATCATCTGAATGAAAGAAGTCCTTTCTGCATTTGCTTTAGTTCTTGATAAAGGACAGACCAGGGTTTTTCTGGTCCATGAGTAGCACAATAATCTGTGTAAGTCAGAGATCAACAGAGTCAACTGTTAGACCATAGAAAGAGTTTGTTTGGTGGTTGAATTTGGTTTGAAGTGTACAAGTTTTTTGTTTTGCTTTTGTTTTTTAGGTAGTTGGCAGCATCTAAAACTGAGACAATTTCACCATTAGGGGAAAAAAATTGACTTCCAATTTGCTTTTGAAAATTTGTAAGTCCCTAATAGCATTGGATAGCAAGGCTTGGTGGAGTCACATAGAAATTACTTTGCTTTCTATAGATGAGGAAAAGAGTAGTTTATGACAAGAGGATCAGAAAGATCTTCCTTGACTTTGAAAGGCCTCTGAATTTTTCTTTTCTTTCTGCTTTTGCCTATTCTCCTTTTCCTTTAGTTACTTTGAATTTTTTCTTCTACTAATACATAGAAATATAAACATTTCTGTTTCTTTTTTTTGTTGGCGGATAAGAGTCACATTGATTTGTCAGTATCACTGTATATATCTATACATGTTTCTATTTAGGGGATATGCAGAACAAGGGAAGAATTTAAGGAAAACTAAGCGTCAACAATAGAACAAAAAGCATAGCAGGACGCAAGAGTTAAGAGTGGAGAAAACTGTTAGCAGTGCTTAAACTTATAAAGAAATTTTAGTATGAAAATTTATTCATGCATGTCTGTTTTCAGTATATTATTATAACAATTCCTTTCTCCAAATTAGTTCAGCTTAAAGAGGAGAAAAATAGTAATAGTTAATATGGAATCTTTAATGTTAATGTGCTTAATATGCCTTAAATATTAAATTGAGCACCTGTTGTGTGTGTGGCAGTGGAAATTCAGCAGTGAACAGAGTAATCAGCATTTCCTGCCTTCGTGGAGGTTACATTTTAGCAAAGGGGAGACATAGTAAAGACTAATAAGTAAAATTCTTCATTGTGTTAAATGGAAAAAAGTAAAGGAAGAAAGAGATAAGGTGTGCCAGGAGCAGTGTTACTATTTTAGATAGTGTGGCCAAGGAAGGTCTAATTGAGAAGGTGGTATTTGAGTCAAGACCTAAAGGAGGTAAAGGAATAAGTCATGTGAATATTGGAATGAAGATGCTCCAGGCAACAATGAGTGGAAAGGCCCTGAGGTGAGAATATATTTGGTGTGCCTAAGAATAAAAAAGAAATTAGTGTGATTGGTGCAGGCAGAATGGTAGGAGATGAGGTCAAAGAAATTATGGAAGATCCTGATAATAGTTAGGTATAGATTAGGTATTTGCTGTATCAGAATTTCAAAATACGAGAGGGGTAGGCAGCTAAGACATTCAGGAATCCATAATCCCTCCATCTTTTGCTTTTCCAGGAATTCGTCAGGGCTTTGTCCTAATATGTGTGATCAAGACGAGGCCACTATTAAGAAGGTATTCCAGCCTGTTAAGAAAACAAAGGCAGATGAGTTTCAGGGCAAAGAAATTGCTCTTTAAAAAGGGAGGCAGATATTGCATGTATCACTTCAGTTTATATTCCATGAGTTGGATCATTTGGCCACATTCATGGGTAGAATCACTTGGTATCAAAAGAATTTAAGAAATGTAGTGTTAGGCTAAGTAACCATTTGACTAGGAAGAAGAGTAAAATTGAAATGACAAGCAGTCTTCCTTAGTCTGCCACTGCAGCCATCCAAATACCCATATGTATTGTTCATCCTACCTATTGAAAACACTCCTACTTTCCTGTTCTAAGGAAAACACCCAATGTGCCATCCTTTAGTTGCATTAAACCATGCTTACTGAGAGGTACAATACTTTCAGTCCAGTGACCTGTAAACAAAACAGTCATCTGTTCCACCTCCATCCCTCACACATACTCAACATTTTGTGGTGAATTAGAAACAGGAAAATAGTAATCAAGTCTCCCATTTGGGAAAACAAACAAATATTTTCTGGTTGAGAGGAATGTTGGGCAAGAATAATGAAAATTCTAGGCCCTGGCAGTGGAATATTATCTTTAATCCTGCTTCCTGGTAAGAATGCCTGTGTTCATTGCATTTTGATCTTTGTCTTTGCTTTTGGAAATTTCTTGCATTAACTCCATGACCACATTTGCAATTAGGGTTACAAGTTTGTTAGGGTACACAGTACACAGTCATAACCTATTTCCTGCTACTGCAGGTTTTTGTCACATTACAGGTTACACAGTTATAGGCTTTTCAAGTTAGCTTATAATTTGACAAATATAATTCTGTCAAAAACAACAGGATTTTTGTTTGTCTCCGTTCAGTTCTGTGACAGTAACTAGATATGTTTCCTTTGCCTGCCTTTTTTTTTTCCTTTTCTGTGCATACAACACATTTTAATGAGGCGCATCCTCATCCCTTATTTTGATGACCACTATTATGAAACTAGGCAGCATCCTTAATCAAATCTTAATTACAGCACTGGATTCCTTTATTTTGTCCAGAAATGTTGGAAGAATTCCTTTGGGAAGAGTGCTGATTGGGTGTGGGTATTGAAGCAGTTGACTGCAAGGCCCCACATTTCTGCTGTCTTATTTCTTTCCACCTTTGCCTATCTACTAGTCAGTTCTTGCCTAAGTAAACACAGCAAAGAATCACCAACACATCCAGTGTTGTGGCACTTTTCATCTACTTCTGGTGGGTATGGGCTTTTTGTGGACACCTATTTCTGCAAGTTATTGTAGACAAAAGTTTTGTCAGTTGTTTTGTTTCCACACAGGTAGGTCACTAATATGAAATTATTAAGCTGGTGTCACATATTTAAGGATTTTGTAGCATTACTCCAATTCTGTGTTAAGGAAAAGGCCAAGTTGTAGTAATTGGGATCCAAAAATGAAAATAGCTTAAATTAGAAAGCTTAAATAGTTAAATAAGAAAAGTTTATTAATGTTCCATGTTGTTATATGATTTAGGTGGTAGGGTATGAGAACAGCTACCAAAATATTGGGTCTGGATTCAAATTCTAAGCCCATATTTTAACCATTGTCCTATGCTTACATGTAGTTATTGCTTCCTATTGAATAGGTAGCTTTTTGAGATCAGGAACTGAACTATGCCTTGTATCTTATTGCAATTCCTAGCCTATAGTTGGTGTTCTATAAGTGTTTGATTTGGTATCTAGTTTATATCTGAAAAACTAAGACTTGACCAAACTTGAATCAGAACCAGAGCATGATCTAAACCCTGCCCACATGAAAATGTGTGTGTGTGTGTGTGTGTGTGTGCGCGCGCGCGCGCAAGAGAGAGATGCTATCTTAGATGCTTTTCCATGAAATGGGGAATGCCTTTTATAAAGATAGTATTGTTTTAATCTACATTGATTATTAATTATTAGTGATACAATTATTAAAGTTGAAAATAGCCAATTTGGAAGTTGGCAAAGTCTATGCCTTTTTGAGAGAAAAAGCTCTGTGTTGAAAAGTGAATGTGGTCTTTATTCTAACATTTTTGTATTACAATATTTATACCAAGAGCAAAAAAAAAAATTTAAGTATTATTTGAAATGTGAAAAAAGTACAGCATAATGAGGCAACTTTTCTGTCAAAATATTTTAAATAGCTCATTTTATGCACACACAGATATACATATGAAACTTTACAAATCACTCAGTTATTTAAAAATGATGAGTTCTATATATTAAGAATTAATCAGTTTGTAATGCGTTGGTATTAATGAGGATTGTTTCTGAACCACTGAATTAAGAATAAAAGTACTTTATTCTTGTACTTGCATTATGCATAAGTGAATCCTTAATAGAGTTGATGTTAATATTAGTGATATTAGTAAAATTATAATTTGTTCCTAAGCCTTATTGAAGACATAGATATTTTATGTAAATTGAGAATATTAATAATTGAAGCATTGACTTTTTTAATGTCTCCTATTTTGAGAAATTATTGTTTGTCTCTCATAGGGGGAACAATATATTTGTAACAAGAATCAGTAACTGGAAGTACAAGATTGGTTTTTTAATAATGTTAAAATGAAGTTTTGATCAGCAGAGGTAAGGATGTAACATTTCTTTTGCATTTAGTTCATGATAGATTTGAATGTTTGCTAAATTTTAAGGAAGAACTATTTAAGAATTGTAAAGGGTCTGAGATTTTACCCTACTGGTAAGCTAGCAAGGTAGCCTGCTATGGTGTTATGGATTTTAGCAGAAGACATGAGATTCATGGATCAAAGACAAAATTGGTTTATACTTAAAGAAATAGCTTGTATAGAAGGTGACACCTGCGTGTGAGTAGGTAATTTCATAGGAGAGGAACCCTGAGCTAAGAGAATCTAATCTTTTATAATGGACAATAAATCCATCTAGCTTTTGCCTTAGAGGAAGACTTTATTTTTTATTACATAAGAGAGTAAACATATCTTTCTTTTGCTTTAGTGTAAGATACTATGTCTGAATTTTAAGACTATATACAAACATCTATATAAACTATGTAAAAAATAGTCTGGAACAAAGGTTGTCAGTGTCTCTACGAGTAAGGCATGCAGAAATACAAAAATTTATACAGAGTTTTCTACCAACATTTTTTACTCTTAATTTGCTGTTAAATATGACTATAGATTAGAGTGATTGATACTTTTTTTTTTTTTTCCTGAAATAGTGAAAGGATTGAACTGAAGTACCCAACACTGGGTGATTGTCTAAACTGTGACATGTTCACAGTTATAATAATTATAATTAAAAATAGGATGTACAACTACATTTATTGACTTATATGTCCATCAGAAAATTAAAGTGAGATAAGCAGATTATAAAGTGTTCATGTGGTTTTATCCCATTTCTTTTGTTCTAATTGTACTAATGTGCACACATTAGACTGTATATCAACCATATATAGTTATATATATTAATGGATGGAATTGTTTTCTTGTTTGTTGGGTTTTCTTTTTTAACTTTCTTTGAAAATGAATACTTTAGTCTGTTATAATGAAGGAAAAAAAATTTTCTTTAATTTTAAAGTAAATAGTCACTGAAGAACTCTTAACAGAGAAAAGGTTTTCGTGGATTTAAGTTGGGATTTAAAAAATATTCTTATTTTGACTGTGGAGTTACCATTATGTGTAAAGTAGTATACAGAATAATAATTAGGTGGCTTAAATTTTTTTTAATTGTCTTATTTATGAGATAAAATTAAGAATTTGTTTTAGTAACATTGTATTTGTTTTCACACAACTGTCATTAAGGGAAGCATCTTAGGAAAACATTTTAAGAGGAAAAATCTTAAATTATAGAAAGTAGTGCTATTTGATATGTATAGCTTTGAGGTGTTCCTTATTTGAGTTAGACTGAGTTAGGCATACCCAACTAGTTTGCTTCAGTTTTTTTATTTTTGGTATTGGGGATTGAACCCAGGGGCACTTAACCACTGGACCATATTCTGACCCTTTTTTATTTTTATATTTAATTTTCAGACAGGGTCTCAGTAAGTTACTTAGGACCTCGCTAAGTTACTGAGGCTGGCTTTGAACTTGGGCTCCTCCTGCCTTAGGGCTCCCAAGTCCACTGGTATTATAGGTGTGAGCTACCACACCTGGCAGTTTGCTTCATTTTAAATTTCTGCTTATGTATTATATTCTAAATATGTTTAACTTACTGCATTTTTTATAAATTGGCTGTTTTGTTGTACTTCTCATGATTTTTTCTCCCCTTTTTTTTAACTAAGGTGCTGTTTCCAGATTTATTTTCTGGGAATAAATTAAAAATGACTGAAGTTCAAGCAATGGTAGAATTTTCTGTAGAGCTAAATAAGTTCTACAATGTGGATTTATTCCAGAGAGGGTATGTATTTTAATGTTAAAATTATGTATTTTGCATAAGATAAGATATACAGTTTTAAGTTAAATTTAATTGCATATTTTTGTTCCAGTATATAAAAGGAAAACAATAAGCTGCATTCAAGTAATTGTTTTCTGAAAAATGGCATTTGTTAAATAGGCATTTGGGAATTATTCACATGGATTTAGTGACGATGTTGAATATATTCATGTTTTTGTGAATTTGTACTGAGCAATAAGAGGACTTTAATGGAAACATATAAGATACCATTTTTGCTTTTCAGAAGCTTAGTATAATGGAGAAGATAAGTTGTACACACAAAACAGCTAAGTAGAAAAACAAAGCATACGTGACAAAGCTTCAGTAAGTATATAGAAGAAGTACTTTAGATATTGGAGCCAAAGGACATCTTTCTGGCTTAGCCTGTTAGGACACTCATTCTGGAGAGAGATCAAAGTGTGGATAAGACAGACAAAGGATGAAGTGGGATCCCTTTAGTGGGAGAGAACAGTATGAATCAAAATAATGAAACCAAGTCTTGAAATTAGGAATGAGCATGTTATTTTTAAATATGTTTAGGAAATTGGATATTTTCTAGGAGAATTACAGAAGAAAGTGAAAGTTTTGTTTGTGTAGGTCTTGTAATAATCTGGAAAAGAGTTGATACTATGGATTTAGGTAATCATCAGTAGGAAGAATAAAATTATCACTTATTACAACAAACATTTACATGATGAATATTATAGTAAATTAATGGTTATAGAAGAAATAGAAGCATAGGGAATAGTTCTGAGGCATTTGCAGTAACTCCAGATATATAGCTGAAGACCTGTACCAAGAGGGGGTAGTAGTAGGATAAGAGAATTTTTTTTTGCCGGGAGAGTTGGCTTTGCCATCTTATTTAAAAAGTAAAAATAGCTGTGATATGGTCTGCTCCACGTAGTCTCATTTTTCAACAGACCAATCTGAGGTTGTTTTCATGCCAAGGCAGGAGTTCAGGAAATGGAGCAGAAGATGCAAGCCCTTTGGCCCCAGCACTTCTGCTGTAGTCTTTTAGCCAAGTAAGTGGCAAGGGCTGGCCAGCAGTCCAGGCTGGTGACTTTGTATGGCTGGGTGCAGCTACTTGGGAGGCTAAGGCAGGAAGATTACAAGTTTGAGACCAGCCTCAGCAACTTAACAAGACCCTGTCTCAAAATAAAAATTCAAAGGGGATCTGGGTATAGTTGAGTTGTAAAGCTCCCCTGCTTTTAATTCCCAGTACTGGAGAAAAAGAAGAAGCCTTTGTGGACTTTCTATGCACTCAGTGTGGTCTATTCCATGCTTTAAAAATGTCCATACCCAAAATTATTTTGAGACTTTCTTGGTCTCTAGATATAACTTTTACTAGTTGGGGATCAGATTTCTGTGGGCTCATGCCCATAAACATCTTAAAAACAATTTTGCCAAACTAAGAGCCTCCCTTAATTCTCTTACTGACCTTAAAAGAGAAACCTACTGCTATATTCTTGATGTGATCTTTGTCTATGGGTTTCATCTTATTTTGAAAGTCTTAAGGGAGAATGGAAACAAAAGCTGTTTTATTTTCCAACTAGCAAATCCCAGTCCCTCTGTATTCTCTCTGGATTCTTTGCTTGTAAAATGACTAGTTCATTCTTTTGCTCATTTCTTTTTTGAACCTTTCCTGAACCTCATACTTAACTAGACGCTCTTAGTTGGCATTTTCAGCTTTCTGCCTAGAAATTAGCTTTCTCAGATCCAGAAGTTTCTTAGGTACATTGTCTAACTTCTTTGTAAACAGAATATTTCACAAGTACATAACATGGGTTGCCATATATCCAGTTTCCTAGAATTTCCTCATATTTTCCCACCTTCTGTAACTGAAATGTTAGTTTGGCCCCAAAGTCAGTGCCTCATATTTTAAGTTTTTGCTAAATAGCACACATCAATTCTAGGTATCAATTTCTGTATTTGTTATATATTACCACAGTAATGCAGCTATCAACAGCTAACAGCTAACAACAAACACAAAACTTCAGTGGCATTACAACAATAATGTTAATTTTTGTTCACAAGTCTGTGGATTAGCTGAATAGTTCTGCTGATCTGGGCTGGCATGACTAATCTTTGTTGGGTTCACTCATGAATCCACAGTCAGCTAGCAAATTGGCTGGGCACTAACTGATGCAGAATGGTCTTAGCTGGGCAGACTCAGCTCTGTTATACAGTCTCAATTCTGTAGCATGTTCTCATAAAGGAAGCAAGGGTCCAAAGACAAAGAAAGAAAGGATGCAAGGAGACTTCCTAATACCTAGGTTATACCTAGGTTTGGAACCAGCACACTATTACAACTCTGCTACAATGTATTGACTAAGATAAGTTATAAGTAAGGTCAGCTCAGTTTTAAAAGGTGAAGAGAAACAGTCCTGTTCATTGAAAATGTGATTTCTAAAATTCAATCCTTATTTTTAAAATGCATTATTGGAGTTGGGTCCAGGGACTGATTTAGCTGGAAAATAATTTATTTGAAAACCATTTACTGCCATTTAGAAAATACTTTTCACATACACGTGGCTTCCTCTGACCTATATATTATAAATTATTACAAAATATTATAAAATTATAAACATTCAAGTTATACTATAAAATATTATGAAACTTAAATTATACATTATAACTATTACTTAATGCAAAAAATAAAATTGCTCTTTCCATGTAAAACTGTAATATTATTTTGTTTAAAAATTTTTATATATAAAACCATCTTAATAAAATCATGTTAATGTTTCTCATAATTTTTGATGCCATATTATAAATAATACAATAAGTGAATTCTAAGCAAAAATGATAGAAATGGAATAACCTAATATTCACTAGCACCTTTTAGCCTTTAGCTTCAGTTTTCTTACTCTTCCCTTCTTCCCAAAAACAAAATACATTCAGATTTTCAAACAAAAGAAAAACTAGGTATACATTTATTTTTTCCATTTCTCTGCCTTTTGCAGCACTGTATACATACTAAAAATTAGTTCTCATTTTATCACTCCTACAAAATTTAACAACATCATTTTTCATTTTAGCTTAGCTTTTATGTGAAAGACTGATCTAAACAGAATAACCTGCATTACTGCCCTGAAACAATAACTCATAGAAGAGCAAAATACGTTTTTGTGGCCCTTTGCAGCTTTCTTTCTTTCTTTCATACCATTTTTTATAATGGAATTTAACAAAATATTGTTTGTAAATAATTGTTCTTAATTCCTCATATTCCATTGCTTAAGATGATCCTTGAAAATTGTGTTTTATTTATCATGTATGAGAAACAAACAAGGTATGAAGTAATAGAAGTAAAAAAGATGACTTTTCTTTAGTCATTATTTCATTGTGTAGAGTTCCTTTTGTCTTTTTTTACATTGTTTTATTGGTGCATTACAGTTGTACATAATACGTTGGATTCTTTATAGATAAATTGGCTGTGTCTATTGTTTCTAATTCAAATGTTTTCCTCCATTATGTTTTCTAATTGGTTATTTTTTAGTGTAAAGGAAGACATTGACTTTTTTTCTATATTCATTTATGTCTGGCTTCCTTAATAATCTTATTAATGAATATAGTTTATTTCCTCCTTAATGTTCTCTTTTAAGATCCTAAAATACACCTAAAATTAGGAAAGGCTTACACTACTATATTTAAGATTCTTAGTTAACCTAATAGTTAATCTTTCTTTTTAATTTTCTGAATTGTAGAAACTGGTGATAGAGACAAAGGTACATTACAGAGCATGTAGTGTAAAAACTTACACAGCTTGTGAACTGTATAAGTAATTCAAGTTGCAAAAAGAAAGTTAAACACAACTTTTATTTATGTTAGGAGGACCATATAATTTATTGAACAAATTAGTACACTTTTTATAGTGAAAGGAGGTACCATTTATAATATGTCCATACAGCAGATGAAAAACAATTGCTGCAGACAAACCAGGATATATGGGTGTCCTTGTAATAATCAAAGATTCCTTATACAAATTTTAACTTTTTAAATAAAGCAACCCCTATTCATTGTTTTTCATTAGTATACAGGTTGGTTAGAGCTGACTGGGCTGATGTCAATAAGTTTGCTCAAGCATCTATTCAGTTGGTAGCTAGCTATGGGCTGGTTGGTATAAAATGACCTTCAAAGAGACTCCTCAGCCCTATCGTCTCATCTTCCAGCAGGCTGATCTGGGTTTAGCAATTCTTATCTTTGATTGAATTGCAAAATAATATTTGCTCACACTTGTTGGGTGCAATAGATTAGTCAATGTTTTAAAAAAAATTAAAGTATCTTTGTCTTCAGAAAAGAAAGAACAAATTTCTAATTAATTTTCATGGTAATTCATTTTACTATAATTACATTGTTTTTCCTTAATGATAAACAAATAGTTCAGATAATAACAATCTAAAGAAAAAATGTTTTATTTTAATATTTTCCTGTTTATTAAATGTAGTAGATGCGTAAACTCTGAGATTTGAAATTCTAAAGCATTGATCATAAGTGTTATTAAATGGAATGTAAATGTATGTCTTATAAATAAGTAATATTTGATTTTTATTATATTAGAAGTATATGATTACAGATGGCAAACTTCCTAAATGACTATTCAGCATGTATTTGTTAAGAGGACTCCAAAGTGAGAGGAAGTATTACCTTTTATTTTATTTATTTATTTTGGTTATGGGGATTGAAGCCAGGAGCACTTTACCACTGTGCCACATCCCCAGCCCTTTTTTAAAAATCTTTATTTATTTTTATGTGGTGCTAAGGATCAAACCCAGTGCCTTGCACTTTGGCGGTTGGAGATAAGCACTCTACCACTGAGTTGCAGCCCCAGCACCCTGCCATCTTGCAACCCCAGCGCCCCTACTCATCCCTCAGCCCTTTTTATTTTTTATTTTGAAACAGGTCTCACTAAGTTGCTTAAGGTCTTACTAAGTTGCTGAGGCTGGTCTTGAACTTGGGATCTTCCTGCCTCAGCCTCCTGAGCCACTGGAATTACAGGCATGTCCTACCATGTTGGCTTGCCTTTTACATAGTAGGGGAAAGAATTGCTGTTTGAACATCTGTTTTCATTGGCATGAAAGATAAAGTAATGGGTTTAAATTGAAGCACAGCAATTTCAGTTAGTTGGTAAACTGAGAGAAATTTTTCCTGTTTGAATGCCATTGTAAAATTATTAGAACATCTTTTTTCTAGAATTCTTTAGGTCAGTGCTATTCAGAATAGCTCATCTGCAAATAGTTTCTTACTGGTTCAAAGAAGAAATAAGTCCCTTTTACCAGAATGTAAATTAATGCATTGCTGTCTTCATTTAGAAAGTCTGTGTAAAAAAGAGTCATCGGAAATAGTCAGCTTTGTGTTAACAGTTGATGTACTTTATTTCACCACATATTGGTAACAAACATTTCACAGAGATGTAACAGTCTCTATACCCTGTTTTAAGTAGCACACTTTAGATTGTAAACAGCTTCTAGGCTAGAAATGAGTTAAATCCTTTTTGGCAAAAAGCAAATGGACTGGGTCAGATATTTAGAAGTTATGGGAATTTTAAGTTTAATTTAATTGTTGTTTAAATACTTGTTTTTATTGACATAATATTTGTACATCTTTATGGGTTATATTATGAAAATTCAACACATGTCTATGGTGTGGAATAATCAAAAAAAGAGTAATAAGCATTTCTATCTGTTCAACCATTAATCATTTTTGGTGTGTTGAGAATTTAGTACTCTTCTAATCATTTTGAAATATATCACAAATTGTCTTTTTAGATATATATATTTTTAGATGTTGATAGCCTTTATTTTATTCATTTATTTATATGTGGTGCTGAGAGTCTAACCCAGTGCCTCACACATGGTAGGTAAGCACTCTACCACTGAGCCACAACCTCAGCCCTCATGAATTGTTTTAACCAATAAATTCCTGTGCTAAAGAAGAACCAGAAGTGATTCCTTCACTGAGGCTCTTCTTGGTGCCCTTTATTAAACTGTCTATACCATCATCTCCCCTGCCCTTCCCACTCTCGGTAACCGCAGTTCATTCTTTTGTTCCACATTGTTAACTTAAGGGTTTCCAAAAATGAGTGAGAACATGTGGTTTTTGTCTTTCTGTGTATGACTTGTTTCACTTAACAGAGTGATATCGACTTCCATCCATGTTGCTGCAAATGACAGGAAATCATTGTTTTCCTGACTAAATAACATTCCATCATTTTTGTAAATAGGCTACTCCTTTTATTCATTTATCCCCTGCAGGATGTCTGAATTCATTCCGAATTTTCACTGTGTGAAGTGTTACAGTAAACATGGGAATGCAAGTATCTTTTTGGTTAATGATATTAGTATATTTTGCGACATATCCCAAGTAGTGGGATAGATCATACAGTCTGTTTTTAGTCTGTGGATCATGTAGTCTATTTTTCATCTTTTGAGGAATTTCTATACTGTTTTCCATAATGACTGTACTCATTTACATTGTATAAAAGTTACTTTTCTCCACATCCCTATAAGCATATCTCCACATCCCTATGAACATATGTTTTGTCTTTTTGATGATAACCATTCTAATTGGTATGAAATAAGTCATTATACTTCTGATTTGCAATTCACTGATGATTAGTGAAATTGATTAGTTCATGTACTTGTTGACCACCATTTCTAAGTCATCTTTTGAGACTTGTCTGTTTAGTTCTTCAGTCATTTTTTAATTGGATTTTTGTTTGTTTGTTTTTGGTGTTCAGCCTTTTGAGTTCCTTATGCATTCTGGAAGTCAGTTCCTTGTAGGATGAAGTTTGCAAATATTTTCTCCCAATCTGTAAGTTCTCTTAATTCTATTGATGATTTGTTTTGCTGGGCAGAAGTTTCTTTCTTTGTTACAATCCATTTTGTCTATTTTTACCTTTTTTGCTTATACCTTTGCAGTCCTATCTTTAAAAAAAAATTACCTACACCATTGTCACAAAGTGTTTGCCCTGTTTTTTCTTGAAGTAATTTTGTAATATCAGGTTTAACATTTAGGTCTTTGATTCATTTTGAGTTGTACTGTTGTGTAGGGTGAGGAGGGGCTCTAGTTTCATTCTTTTGCATATGCATATTCAATTTTGCCAGCATCATGTATTGAAGATACATTTTTTTCCATTGTGTGTTCTTGGCAGCTTTCTCAAAAATCTGTTGGGTGCATGAGTATGGATTAATTTCTGGGTTCTCTGTTTTGTTCCATTGCTCCAGGTATCTGTTTTTATGCTGCTACCATGCTGCTTGAGTTACTATAGCTTTGTATTGTTTTGAAGTTAGATATTGTGATGCTTCCAGCTATGTGTGTGTTTAATTGCTCAGGATCTCTTTGGCTATTCTGGGTCTTTCGTGGTTCCATATGAATTGTAGAATTGTTTTTTCTATGTGAAGAAAGTCATTAGGGGTTGGTAATGTGGCTCAGGGGTAGAGTGCTTGTATAGCATGCACAAGGCCCAAGAAAAAAAGGAAGACAAGGGAAAAAAGAGTTGTTGGTATATATATATTTTTTAAATTTTTGTAGTTGTAGATGGACAGCATGTTTTTATTTTATTTGGTTTTTTATGTGGTGCTAAGGATTGAACCCAGTCTTCACATGTCCTAGGCAAACGCTCTGCCACTGAGCTACAGCCTCAGCCCATGTTTGTGGTATTTTTATGGCAATTACATTTAATCTGTAGATTGTTTTGGGCAATAATATTGGTTCTTTCATTCCAAGAACATGAAGTATCTTTTCATTTTTCTTGTGTCCTCCATATAATTCCTTTCATCAGTATTTTATAATTTTTTGTAGAAATCTTTCATTTCCTTGGTTCAATTTGTTCCTAAATATTTTTTTTTCATTTCTATCGTGAGCGCAATTGCTTCCTAAACTTTTTTCGACAAGTTCATTATTGCTGTATAACAATGGTGCTTTTTTTCATATTTTTTTAATTTAATTTATCTTGATTCATTGTACACGAGTGGAGTACAACTGTTGTTTCTCTGGTTGTACACAAAGTAGAGTCACACCATTTGTGTAATCATACATGTACATAGGTTAATGATGTTTGTCTCATTCTGTTATTTTTCTTTCCTGCTACCCCGATCCCACCCCTCTTTTTCCTCTATGCAATCCATCCTTCCTCCATTCTTGCCTCCCTCCCACTCCACATTATGTATCATCATCCACTTATCAGAGAGATCATTCAGCCTTTGGTTTTTTGGGATTGGCTAATCTCACTTAGCATGACATTCTCCAATGACATCCATTTACCTGCAAATGCCATAATTTCATTCTTCCTTATGGCTGAGTAATATTCCATTGTGTATTTATACCACAGTTTCTTTCTCCATTCATCTGTTGAAGGGTATCTAGGTTAGTTCCGCAATCTAGCTATTGTGAATTAAGCAGCTATGAACATTGATGTGGCTGCATCACTATAGAATGCTGATTTTAGGTCCTTTGGGTGTAGACCAAGGATAGCTGGGTCAAATGGTGGTTCCTTTTCAAGTTTTCTCAGGAATCTCCATACCACTTTCCCGAGTAGCTGCACAAATTTGCAACCCCACCAGCAATGTATGAGTGTACCTTTTTCCCCACATCCTCGCCAACACCTGTTGTTGCTTGTATTCTTGATAGTAAACATTCTAATTGGGGTGAGATAAAATCTTACGGTAGTTTTGATTTGCATTTCTTTTATTACTAGGGATGTTGAACATTTTTTCGTATATCTGTTGATTGCTTGTAGATCCTCTTCTGTGAAGTGTCTGCTCATTTCCTTAGCCCATTTATTGATTGGGTTATTAGTGTTCTTGGTGTAAAGTTTTTTGAGTTCTGTATAGATTATGGAAATGAGTGCTCTATCTGAAGTGTGTGTGGCAAAGATTTTCTCCCACTCTGTAGGCTCTCTCTTTAAATTGCTGATTGTTTCCTTTGCTGAGAAAAAGCTTTTTAGTTGAATCTATCCCAATTATTGATTCCTGCTTTTATTTCTTGTGCTTTGGGATTCATGTTAAGAAAGTCTGGTCCTAAGCTGACATGATGAAGATTTGGACTTTTTCTTCTATTAGGTGCAGGGTCTAATTCCTAGGTCTCTGATCCATTTTGAGTTGAGTTTTGTGCAGGGTGAGAGATAGGGGTGTAGTTTCATTTTGCTACATACAGATTTCCAGTTTTGCCAGCACCATTTGTTGAAGAGGCTCTTTTCTCCTTTGTATGTTTTTGGCACCTTTGTCAAGTATGAGAAAACTGCATTTCTGTGGGTTTGTCTCTGTGTCCTCTATTCTGTACCATTGATCTACCTGCCTATTTTGGTGCCAACACCATGCCGTTTTTGTTACTCTTCCTCTATAGTATAGTTGAAGGTCTGGTATTGTGGTACTCCCTGCTTCCCTCTTCTTGCTAAGGATTGCTTTAACTCTTCTGGGTCTCTTATTCCTCCAAATGAATTTCATGATTGTTTGCTCTATTTCTATGAGGTACATCATTGGGATTTTAATTGGAATTGCATTGAATTTGTATAGCGCTTTTGGTAGTATGGCCATTTTGACAATATTTTAATTAATTCTGCCTATCCAAGAACATGGGAGATCTTTTAATTAATGCTTCAATCTCATTACTCATTATTGACCTGTACAGATTTTTCTGTTTCTTCTTGATTCAATTTAGGTAGGTTCTATGTGTTCAGGAATTAATCCATTTCTTCTAAATTTTCCAGTTTCTTATGATTTTTCATATTTCTGTTGGTATCATTTGTAATGTCTCCTTTTTTTCTCTTTGATTTTATTTGAATCTTCTTTCTTTTTTCTTGGTTAATCCAGCTAAACGTTTGTCAGTTTTGTTTTATCCTTTTATAAAAACAACACGTTGATTTGTTGATCTTTTCTATTGTTTTTTTTAGTTTCAATTTGATTTATTTTTGCTGTGTTCTTAGTTTCATTCATTTGAAGAACATTAATAGGTTGTTTAAGGTCTCTTTTTGGTTTCAATGTGTACATTATTGCTGTAAATTCTCTCTTGCTTCCTTTTGCTGTATTCCACAGAGTTTGGTATATTGAGTTGTCATTTTCATTGGTTTCCAGAACATTTTTTTTCTGTTTTAATTTCTTCTGTTACCCATTGGTCATTTAGGAGCACGTTATGCAATTTTCATTCCTCTCATTGTTGATATGTAGTTTTAATCCATTGAAGTCTGAGAACATATGTGACATAATTTCTGTTTTTTGGAATTTATTGAGACTTAGTTTGTGACCTAACATATGGTCTGTCCTGGAGAATGTTTTATATGCCGATGAAGTGAATGTGTATTCTGCTGCCCTTGGATAAAATGTTCTGTAAATGTCTGTTAGGTCCGTTTGCTCTAAAATATGATCAACGCGGATCTTTCTTTGCTGATTTTCTGCCCGACAGTCTATCCTTTTGGGAAAGTGGGGTGTTGAAGTCCCCAGCTATTAATATATTAGTGTCTTTATCTTCTTTTGTGTCCAAATAATATTTGTATTTGGGTGGTCCTGTGTTGGGTGCATGGATGTTAACAATAATATCTCCTTGCTGGATTGATCCTTTTGTCAGTGTATAATGTCTTTGTCTCTTTTTGCAGTTTCTAATTTAAAGTCAGTATTATCTGATATTAGTATAGCTACTCTTGTTTTTGCTTTCCATTTGTGTAGTATATCTTTTTCCAACTGGTCACTGGTCTGCATATCTTTACCAGTGAAGTTTTTAATAAACAGCATATAGTTGGGTCTCGTTTGTTGTTGTTGCTTTACGTCTATTTGACCAGTCTGTGTGTTTTGATTGGTCAATTGAATCTATGTTTTAATATTCTGTAGTAATACAGATAAAATGTTACAACAGTTTGATTTGATTCTAGATATGTTTGGAGTAGTAATCTTGTGTACTACTAATAAATAGTGAGGAAAATATTGTTTGGGAAATAAGTTGAAAGGAATACTTTTAAGTTATTTTATTTCTGGGCTCAAACAGTTTATTTTTATACTTTGTAGCTTCTACTGCTCTTTTTAGCTATGAATTGCACCATTTCTGTGTTAGGAGAGATACTACTATAGAGTAAAGAACATACTATGATTTGGAAATGGAGAATAAGGATATGGATTTAGAAGTTGTGTTCCTAAAGTTTAGAAATATCACAAAACCATGAAGCTTAAGTCCTTTTAGAAAAGCCTTGTAGAATTCAATAAACCAGGTTATAGTTTTTAACAAAATTATCTTAAATCCTTTGTATTTATGGTTCTGAGTTTATTAAACTCATAGACATTTATGGTTTGATTAAGGAACTATCAGCTAAAATTAAGAAAATTTCTACTGCTTAAGTTCTGACCAGAACAATTTTAGAGGAGGAAAGGTTTATTTGAGGGATCACGGTTTCAGAGGTTTTAGTCCTTGGAAGGGTGGCTTCATTCCTCAGGACTCCAGGTGCCCCACTGGTCTCTTCTCAAGAGAATTTTCACCTTTACTCTCTTGAGCATGTGTCTTGCCAGCTCCTGTGATATCCTCAAGCCATCTTTCTTTTTTTTTTTTTTTCTATTAGTTCTTTTTACTTATACAAGACAGTAGAACCCATTTTGATATAATTATACAGCAGGGAATATATCTACTTTTTTTTCACAATGTAGATTCACACAATTCATATAATCTTACATATACATAGGGCATTACTGTCTGTTTCAGTTTACTATCTTATCTTCCCCCACCCCCTCCCGTCCCATTTTCCTCTACACCATCCATACTTCCTCCATTCTTTTCTTATTCCCCCCATTACCCCTCCCCCCCATTATATATCAGCATCCACTGATTAGAGAAAACATTTGGCCTTTGGTTTTGGGGGATTGGCTAATCTCACTTAGCATGGCATTCTCCAACTTCATCCATTTACCTGCAAATGCTATAATTTTGTTCTTCTTTATGGCTGAGTAATATTCCATTGTGTATATATACCAGTTTCTTTATCCATTCTTCAGTTGAAGGGCATCCAGGTTGGTTCCACAATCTAGCTATTGTGAATTGAACAGCTCTGAACATAGATGTGGCTGCATCCCTGTATTTTACTGATTTTAAGACCTTTGGGTATAAACCCACGTTGGGTGCCAATGAAGGGTGAAAAGTGCCCAGAAATACCACTCCAGATGCGGGAACTCACGCAAAGGATTTTATTAGGCAGATAGACAGTGTCTGCCTTGAAAAGAGAGAGAGAGAGAGAAAATGAGATAGAGCATGAGAGCAAGAGTGAGAGAGTGAATGAGATAGGCAGTGAGAGAGAAAGAGTGAGAGTAAGAGAGGGAGAGAGGCAGATGACCAGTGTGTCGGCTCTCAGGGCTGAGGGAGAGAAGAAAAAAGGGCAGAAGATGGCGCAGAAGCCTCTTTTGAATGGTGTAGTTTTTGCAGGCTGATGATGTTCTAGCCAATGGCTACCAGGGATGTTTGCAGGCAGACAACCAATGTCTGCTGAGGATATTTTCAGGCTGACGAGCTGGGAGGGGGAAGGGATAGATGCAGTGAAAGAGCTGGGTGGTCAATAGTGCAGCTTTATATTATATTCCCCCATTTGTGTTTTTATAAGAAGATCCCTTTGGGCACATGGGCGAAGGTCCATCTTCAGTCTTGAAGGAGAAGCAGTTAATTGATTGGTTGGTGAACTTGTGTGTGTCTACCAGCTCTGGAAATTGTTATCTGGTCTTGTCTATAGGCAATTTAGCAGGCATGGCCCTTGGGGATAAAAGGGGCTCTGGAGAGACTGACATTCGAATCTCCCAGCAGCAGCAGCGGTCTACAACTTCCTAGACTCTGAAGGCCTCCATTCTTCAATTTGACCAGATTTCCTATTCTACAGTAACTGCCTGTGCCCAGTTCTGGCTTTATTCCCTCTTGTTTAGGAACTCCTTTTGTGGTGTGCGTGGGGATCTCACATTAGTTCCTTGTTGCCAGCATTTATAGGGAGGGGAAGGGGGGATTAGGGTGGGGCTCTATGGAGGGAAGGGATTAGGGTGGGACTAACTCTCCTGATGGCACTCTGAGAATCTTTTTGGGGAGTATAACATTCCCCACTGGTCTTATCCACACTAACAAATCCTTGTTTAGGAAACTAGTGGTTTTTCAGTCTCCAACTTCCCAGACTCTGATGGCTTCCATTTCTCAATTTGACCAGGTTCCTTAATTTACACTAACTGCCTGTCCTCAATTAGGAACTTTTCACTGCTGTAAAGAGAGGGGGTGATGACCGCTCTGGCTGCTTCAAGCTGGAAGGGGGCAGAATGGGGCAAGGAGTTTGGAGTTCCTTTTTAGAAATCTGGTCAATCAAGGTGTCCAGGGTCAAAGTCTGCTTGGGGAAAAACGGGCTGTAAAGTCATGGGGGGGGGGGTGCTTCTATGAGAGAGAAACAGAAAGCCACGAGTACTGAAATGAGATTAATACAGAATAAATGTTGTAGCATCTAGAATATATTGATGAATATCAGGATGACAGAAGTTAATCTCTCACCAGGAGGTAGAAGAACTGAGAAGTTGTTGCCATAACAAGGCCTAACAAAGCCTGGAGAGGACAAGGCCTTTATTTGGGAATTTTAACATCGTCAGAGTTATCAGGAACATAAACACAACATTTAATTTTTAATGTTATTGATGTCCCCAGAAAATATAGTTAAGCTATTTAATGTCATCTGATTTTTTGTAAAACATCCTTTTATTGGTATAACGTGTTTAGTAGAGATCTATATATTTTTTGTTATTTGGGTCTAGATAATCATAGTAGCAAACATAGATTAAGCCTACCTGTGTAGCTTAGGAAGATCTGTAGGCCTTAAACCGACTAAAAATTTCTGACTCTGGCAGTTTCTCTTGATAGTTTTCAGGCACATCTGCCTAAGAATATCTCTTTTGTAGCTTCCAGTCTTTACTCATTCTAGGGGCTAACACAAGTGTACATCTTAAGTTACATTTAACTATTGTTTGTTTGTTTTTTTTAAATGCCCAAGAATGGCTATATTTTGGTTTTAACTGTTTTGCTAGGTGTTTAAGATCAAGCTGGTCAAATTAACCTGTTTCTGTCTCTTAAGAATCACCTGAGTTCCCACAGGGGTCACTCCTGGAGAACTTGAGAGCAGCTTCTTAGCACGTTTAGTGCTTTCCATTCACGAGGTAGGGTCTCCTAGATGAGATGGCTTCCCTTGGAAGCATCAGGGATGTCTCCCTTTGCCAGTGACCCTCCTGTGCAGCAGGTGCATTGATTGGCTTTTCATTCTCCAGTGGTCTCATCAATCTCCCTGGTTGGGAGGTCATGTGACCAGAGTTGCAAAACTCCTTAGAGAAATTCTCTTGTTCCCTGGATTCAGGCTGACTCTGAGGGCAAGAGCCAAATACTGGGTTTTCTTAGCCTTCTTGTGTTAATCTTGATCTCTAAGTTTGATCTTAAATAGCCAGCAAGTCAGTTTCATCAGTCATAAAGTAAGAGCACTGGGTTTTAACTCTAATGTTTATAACTACAGTTATATACCCCCTTTTATTTAACTGGGGTCTATATTATCTTATCTGTTCTATAGGTGATGGCTTAGTATCTCAAATTTAGGTTGTTTGATCTTGAAACAGTACTCCTGCAAAACATTAATCAGGCAACAGTTATAGAGTTTACAAGGAAAATACAAAATACAACAGTAAAAACATATCTAGTTTGTGAAATAGCCATCTTAAACTTTGTCTGAGTTATATATTATATCCCCTTTGATATCACAGAAATTTTCCAACAAAAAACAATCTTTTGAATATAACTTTAAATGAGCTAAAGCCTGGCTTATTTTGGAGACATTTTGACGTGTAGCGGGGTGGGAGGCAGAGCCTTATCTCAGGTAAGGCAGAGCTCTTTACAATGTTAGATATAGTGTCCTAGTTCTGAAGCTGATCTTTGCCTCTCTTTGAACAGCATTTTATAAAGTTTACATGTGTTGTTTCCTGAGTCTGTGTGAATAGTAGTTAACACAATGTTATGTTACATCCAAAACAAATCAAGGAAAGGCTGAGAGAGCTTCTAACTTTCCTTTTGTGTGGCAAAGTGGCCAAATGCTTTCATGTTTCATGATATTAACCTTTAAACAAATCAGGCTCTCACTAACTTTTAGAAATACATTTGCATTCAAATTTTGATCTCAGTGTAAAAAGTAACAAATTTACATATAACCTATTGGTAACAGGTCCTGTTATAGAACATTAAATGATCTAAATAAGTCCCCAATAAAATTTACTATTCTTTTAAGTTTATAATTACCATTATAGACAAGTTTAGTTTGGAGAATAGCAGCTTGATAAATTTTCTGCTCTAAAGACTTGTGTACCTGGAAGATATGAATACATTCAATATACAAAGAAGAGTAATAGCACAATTATCTTGATGTTAACCAAATTTAGTTTTTAACAAAAAATTAGGCTCTGTAACATAATATAATACTCTAATAGTTGTTGTTTGACCATAATTGTATAAACCCCAATTTTCAAGACTAATTGTTCTAAAGAATAAAGCACAATAAAGAATAGGCACAATGTTAAGAGTAAATTAGTGTTTTTAAAGAAATCCTTGTCATTTTAACATATAAACTCTGGTTTATATTAGCACATTAATATTTGACCTTATGGAAAAAACCTTAAATAGCTTTTCATTGATAGACCCTCATGTATTTCATCACACAACGACTTTCTTACCCAGATTTTCTCTCCCCTATTTGCTGAAACCTTTTTGTTTACATTTTCAAACAACTCTTATAAAATTTTTGAATTTAGATAAATTACTCCATTTTAATAAGATGAAATATTTTATTTTATTTGTAGTACTCTAATTGAAACACAGTTGAAACTTTTGGATCCCTTTGTATATAGAATTGTACCTGTTAGGACTTAAGTCTTAGTAACCTTAGTGATGACACAAGCAATTTTGAACCCTTTTGATTTTCCAATTTGTGAAAACACCAACGATGTTCAAGTAAACATACTTGAAACCCCATGAAATTTAAGGAGTTAGGAGTACTCGATGTTGTTTAACAGCATTTTAACTTTGTAAATTAATCAGATGTCTCTAACAAACACATTTGAGTAATCCCATACATGTCAAATCTTTCTTATTGTCTCAGTGCAAAGTCTTTAGCATTTCTTTAGTGGCTGTAATGTCTTTAATAACTGAAACTTCCTTAGCCCTAGTTCTACTCAGGTCTTTCATATCCACTGTTTTCCAACTCTTTCTTCTGCTTTCTGCTCCTGAATATCACAATAAACTTGACTAAAAGCTGCAAGCAGTATCCATGCAACCACCTGAATGCTTTGCTGTCTAGAAAATTCCTCCACCACATTAAGAAATTCATCACTTTCACATTCGCCTCACAAGAAAGTCTTAGGGCACAGGCAAACTGCAGACAACTTCTCAGCTAGGACATAACATGAATGACCTTGAGTCCAGTTACTGGCAGTGTCTTACTTTTTCTCTAAACCTTCTTGAGCCCTATCTTCACTGTCCACAATCCTATGCTCCCACCAGAATCTACTGTTAAGCTAAGCTTACAGCAATTTAAAGCATTTGCAGGTGGCACTGCTAAGCACATCAAAATTTCTCCCACCAATTCCAAAATGCTCACAAACCTTCTGAACCATAGTCAGATTTGTCACAGAAATGACCCACTTCTCGGCACCAATTTCTATTTTAGTTGGCTTTTTTACTGCTGTGACTAAAGGATCAGAACAATTTTAAAGGACAAAAAGTTTGAGGGCTCGTGGTTTCAGAGGTCTTAGTTCATAGAAGGCTGGCTCCATTCCCTGGGGCTCCAGGTGAAGCAGAACATGATGGCAGCAGAGAGTGGCAGAGAGAAGCAGCTCACATTGTTCATCAGGAAGCAGAGAGAGATACTCCACTACCCAGATACAAAATGTACACCCATGGCCACACTGTCAATGAACCACTTCCTCCATACGAGTATGAAAAAAAATTTTTTAAATATTTAAATATCACTGTCAAAAAATTTTTTTTCAATTAAAAAAAAAGATTAAATAACCATGATGCCTTCTCTCTACTGTGGTATATATGAATTGATGGACTTCTATATAAGTAGTGGTGATTGGCACTCACAAGAAACTACCTAAAGATTTCTAGAAGGCCTTCAAAACTACCTAAAATTGTCTAAGTGTGTTCAAATAAGATATAAAAACTGATATAAGAAGTTAATCTGTTGTTCGGCTTTCAGAATCAACTGTTCTCTGTATTCAACAATTCATATTCTCATGACAGTTCTCATAAGTTATTTGAACATGATTTTTTTAATACTTACTTCAATATTCACTGTTGTTCTAACCCAACCTTTACTTCGTTTTCTTTTGTTGACTTCATTTTTAAGTCTGCTCCCTGTGTAAGTCTGCATTTAACTTGAATTAACATTGTACAGATGGAGTATAGTACCAGGGATATTAGATTCAAGGTCTAATTAGTCATAATTCCCTAGAAGCTTTTTTAATTTGGTGTTTGAAAGTATGGAAAAAAATAGTCGTAAAAGTCACAGTTGCCAGTGGGTATTTTACCCTTTTTGTTCTCAAAACTGGAAATTAATTTTGTTTTTTGTTTTTGCCATTCGTTGGAGTAGGTGAAAAAAGTGTGTTTGTATCCTTTGAAGGATCATCATAATGGATTATTACAGTTGATAAGGGCAATAGTAATTGAGCATCCCTTTGCTGCTTTTGAACACATGGGATTTCAAAGTAAATACATAGAGAAGGTTGAATTAGGAGCTAATAAGAAAAAAAAAAAAGGATTAGAATTACCGAATGTTATCAATTAACTATAATAAAACTCGCACCAAAAGGACAGTATTATTTTTATGTGAAAATCAAAACTAAATGACATAACTTAAGTAGGTACAAACTCTAATGAGCAAAGAAATGTAATACAAATATATGTTCGTTAACAATCTTACACAATATTCTGTTTCCATGTTAATGTAAAATTTTCAGTATCTCTAATTGAAATAGGCATTTATGGAACAGTTGCATAGAGATAAGTTTACTGATGGGTCAAGTAGTTCTTGAATAACAAGATATATTCTAAGTGGTGAACAAATAAATTTTTCTACATAATAATTAAATGAACCCCAAAAATGCAGTTATATCATAGACAAAGGTACCAAAAATATGCATTGGAGAAAAGATAGCCTCTCAACAAATGGTGCTGGGAAAACTGGACATCCATATGTAGTAGAATGAAATTTAACCTCTGTCTCACCCTACACAAAACTCAACTCAAGATGGATTGGAGACCTAGGTTTTAGACTAGAAATCTTGCACCTACTAGAAGAAAATGTAGGCCCAGTACTCTAGCAGATCAGCCCATAAACTGTCTTCCTTAACAAGATTCCCTAAAGCACAAGAAGTCAAATAAAAAATCAACAAATGGGGTGGCATCAAACTCAAAAGCTTCTTCACAGCAAAGGAAATAATCAAAATATGGAGAGCCTGCAGAATGGGAGAAAATCTTTGCCACACACACCTCAGTTAGGGTGTTCATTTCCAGGATATACAAGGAACTCTAAAACCTTAACACCAAAAAAACAAAAACAAACAAACAAAAAAAACACAAATGACCCAATCAATAAATGGGCAAAGGAACTAAACAGACACTTCTCAAAAGAAGAAATATGAATGGTCAACAAATATATGAAAAAAGGTTCAACATCCCTAGCATTTACAGAAATGTAAGTCAAAACTATTCTGAGATTTCACCTCACTCTAGTCAGAATGGCAATTATCAAGAATGCAAGTAACAATAAATGTTGGTGAGGATGTGGGGAAAGGGTACACACATAAATTGCTGGTGGAACTGCCAATTGGTACAACCACTCTGGAAAGCCGTATTGAGATTCCTCAGAAAACTAGGAATGGAACCACCACTTGACCCAATTATACCAGTTATTGGAATATATACAAAAGACTTAAAATCAGCATACTACAGCCAAACTATGGAACAAACCCAGGTGCCCTTCAACAAATGAATGGATAAAGAAAATGTAGTATATATACACAATGGAGTATTATTCCGCTATAAAGAAGAATGACTTTGACATTTGCAAGTAACTGCATGGATTGGGAGACTATCATGCTAAGTGACATAAGCCTATTCCCTAAAACAAAACGTTGAATGTTATCTCTGAGATATGCAAGCTAACCCACAATAAAGAGGGGATAGGTGTGAATAGATGTTCAGTGAATTAGACAAAGGGGAATGCAGGGAAAGGGGGAATAGAAAAAGGAAAGACAGTGGAATAAATCTGACATAACTTCTGTATTTATATGAATACACCACAGTGATTCTCATCATTGTATACATCTATAAGAAGTGAATTTTTTAAAAACTGGGTAAATGGCAGATCAATAGAGGGAAAGGAGTGGGGAGTGTTGGAGTCTAAATTAGAATAAGATGTAGGATTTTACTGTCACATAACTAAAGAGAACAAATAAAATAAAATATCTCTTTCTTGATCTTAATAAAGACCATTTAACTTCATTTTGTTTGATTTTAACAGGAAGTTGGCTCATTTTCTTGGAAAATTTAAAGAATGAATTTAAAAATTTCCATTAGTGTAAAATGAAAACTTAATGATATATAAAATGGTTTGTATATCAACCATTTAAAAGTTTCCAAGAGATTTTAAATACAAAGAAATTTACTCTAAAATCTTTTCTTAAACTTTACACAAGATTGTATAATGAACATCTTCAGAACTTTGCAAGAGAAATATAGAGTGACCCAGATATTGTCTTTTGTAATAGTAGTAAGACATTCTGAGAAAATAGTCTCAGAAAATGTACTTTATATTTATTCTTTCTGAATAAATTATTTGTGATATGTTCCAAAACAAGAAAGAGGGAATTAAAATTTAAAATCAAAATTAGGTGAGTTGAAACTATTTTTAAACTTGTTAAAATTAGATAATAAATCAAAATAAAAATATAAGTAAAATTAATTGTTAAGACTTTTAAAAAACAATTTACATTTTGGAAATATTAGTTTGTTGCTACAGATTAGTAAAACAACAGGAGAATGAGGGGGAGAGAATTAATTATTAATCTTGTATTAAGAAAAATTTTAATATTTCTATAAGTACTTATATTTATATACTAAGTGTTTTGAAAACTTTTCCTTAACCTTTAATAAGATGAGAAATTGGATGTGGTTATTGCAACATAATTTTTAAAATAGAAGCAGGATCAAGTCAACATATCAAAGGGAGGAATGGAAATACTAAGCAGTATTAAAAATAGAAAATAGAGAATAAAATGACAAATATAAACAGTTCAAAATTTTCATGACCATATAACTCAAGTTGTTTTGAATTTTCCTGCTTAAAAGCAGCCTTTAAGACTTTAAATCCAATATTTTTCTTTTTATAACATTTATAGCCCATATTTCAAGAACAGATACCTACAAATTTAAAATGCTTATTTAGAACCAGGTGCTTTGCCACTTCTGTAGTCTTTGCATCTCTGGAGTCTGAGGCAGGAGGATTGCAAGTTCGAGGCCAGTCTCAGCAATTTAGCAAGACCCTGTCTTCAAAATAAAAAGGTCTCAGATGTAACTCAGTGGTGAAACACCCCTGGTTTCAATTCTCTGTACCAAAAAAAAAAAAAAAAAAAAAAAAAAAATGTTTTAAAGGAAGCAGAGAAGGAAAATTTCATTACAGAAGTACCCTGTTCTATAGCCTAGTAATGCTCCTTGCTTTAAATTTTGTTTTTTCTGATGTTATGACAACTTTTTTTGTTAACACTTGCAAAATATACCTTTTCACATTTTTTTCTTTCAGGTTTACCTTTTCCTCATTTTTTAATATTTATCTGTTGTAAACAACAATAATGGGGGTTATCTTTTGCATCTTCTAGAGCACTTTTAACTGGAGTGTTTAGCCCATTTATATTTAATGTAGTTATTGATGTATATGTTATTTTATATTATTTTATATTTTGTACTTTGTATTTCCTCCTTTTTATTTCCTACATCGTATCTGTTCATGTTATGACCTCTGCCAGTATTTTCGAGCTTATACTTCCTAGGGGATTTTATGTTAGCTTCTCTCAGACCCTTAGGGCAATACCAATCTAAGGCACTTTTTATTCTTTTTCGGGGGAATTGGGTGGGTACCAGGGATTGAACTCAGGGGCACTCAACCACTGAGCCATGTTCCCAGCCCTATTTCATATTTTATTTAAAGACAGGGTCTCACTGAGTTGCATAGTGCCTCAATTTTTCTAAGGCTGGCTTTGAATTTGCCGTACTCTTGTCTCAGCCTCTTGAGCCACTGGGATTATGGGCATGCATCACTAGGTCTGGGCCTGGCATCACTTTTTATTCTTTAATGAAGTTTCAGACACCCCCACGTATCTCCTAACCTCACCAAAGTTTTTTTTTTTTTTTTTCACTTAGTGCCTCTCAACTTTTATTCAGTATGTATCTCCAACAGATTGATTTTGTTTTTATCCTATTAGCAGTCATTACTTTATCTGAAGAAATTTTCAAAACATTTCCTGGATATTAAATAATCCAATTTGTGTTCACATTCCCTCAGTCATCTCACACATGTTTATAAATTTCATCTATTTAAATCAATATCCACAAGAAATTCATAGGTTGCATTTGCATATCCATCTTTTAGATTTTTTTAAAACTTGATGATTGGTGGTTTAATATAGAGTCTTAATTAAATCCCAGTAGAATTTTTGAGAAGAATCCTCAAGTGATCTTGTGTACTTCCTCTTTTATTACATCAGAGGACATACATGATACGACCAACCCGATGGGCACATTATGAAGTTCCCTATGATTTAATAGATGCTATTCATTGAAAATCTTTGGCCAGAGTCATTTTATTAAGGGTTACAAATGGTATTGTTTTAATTCTGTGTTTCCTTTTGGCATTATTACCTGGAATTCTCTGAAGAATTTTGGCTCATTAGCTAATTGATTACCCCGAAATGCAGTTTGTCCAGAAAGGGCATAATACATTTTTATTTTCAGATTTTTGCATTATGTTCTAACATCTTTCAAATACAGTCAGTTTTTATTTAATGTCATTATGAACTCATGAATTTTTAACATGGTGATGATAATATTGCATCATTATTCTTTTTGATTTTTGGAATCCCTTTTCAGCTCCGTTCCTGTGAACTTCCCACTGAACAATCCAAGTAGTATTTGATAGCGTTCTTGCTTGCTTCTCTAACTATTCGAGACTGTTGTACATTCCCTGCTCCAGACCCAAAATCAACCAAGGAATCCTGGTTCCTTTTACTGGGAAATAGTATGAAATTGTATGTGCTTAAATAACACATTTTTGTTGGATCATTACTTCTAGGCCTTTTCTAAGGGCAGGTTTAGCAGATACATTTTTATGAGAAAATTCATCATGTGTTTATACTGATATTCCAAATTCTAGTTTAAGGTTACAACATTTTTCTTTTATATTTCATATTTGTATTTCTTTTCACTTAAAGGTGAAAATCTTGATTCCCAGCAATACAGATTTTTAATTACTTGCCTTATTTATATATATCTATGGAAGAATAGCAGCATTACTACCAAGAGAGTAAATACTTGAAATTTCTTTGTGATTCTCTATTACTGAGATATATCCTATAAGGAAAGAGCAGTCAATATTTTTATTTTAAAAATCACTAGAAATAATTCTCTAAAATTGCAATCAAGTAGATAACATTGTTAGTTTGTTTTAGGATTATTTAAGGATTGCTGTTTTCCTTTTTACTTAATTTTATCTTATAATTTATGTGAAAAATGTTTATGGTTCCAAGTCAAAATTTTACTTCCAGTGTATTGAGTTAGATCTTGTTTTCATCCCTGTCCTTCCTATTCCTCCTCATAGGTAACCATTTTATTTTTATTATTGTTTGGTATACTTCCATTTTTTTTCTTTTGAAAATATAAGCATGTAATACCCTATAGCATAAGTACATAGTACTTTCTGTTCTTTGCTTTTCTGGGTAAAATTATCATAGAAGTCACTCCTTTCGATAAAATGATACTTCCAGTCCTTATTACAGTTGCATGGTTGCATCAGTGTAGAGTTGTACCCTTGTTCATTCATTCAAACATTGCTGTATTGGTGAGCGTTTTGTTTGTTTGTTTTTTAATTTTGTTATGGCAATTAATGCTACAATGAATAGCCTTCTGCATACATCATAAGTATTTTTGCCAGGGTATTTTGGGGATGTAGTCTTAAAAGGGATATGCTAAATTAAAGACTAAATGTCTATGTGTTGTTGCTCCTTTTGTCAAATTATTGTACTTATGGGATTGCACCATTTTGCATTCCCATGAAGAAGGTAGGAGAATTCCCCATTTGCCAACAGCCTTACCAACAGAATATTTTGCCAGCTGTTGGATTTCAGTCATTCTGATAGGTGAGAAAGGATATCCTGTTGTAGTTTGGGTTTTTAAATGATAAAAACATGAATAAGTTATAAGTTGAACATCCACATATTTAAGAATCATTTGCATTTCTTTTTCTGTAAGCTGTTTATTCATATCCTTTTTATTTTGGAGTCTTTTTAGTTTTGTTTTATATTTTTAAATTGTTTATATTTTGAGAATATTAGCTAAGTTTTAATAATCAAAATTAAGATTTCTGGAATGGATCAGCAGATGCCCTCAAAACAATAACAGCTTCATTGCTTTGCCCACCTCATTGTGATTTTTCTTTCCTGTAAATTCGGATTGGTAATGCCCTTACTATCTTGTCGGCTCTTCAGTAATTTTATAAAGATTTTTTTAAATTTCTCTTTTTTTAGTTGTTGATGGACCTTATTTTATTTAATTTATTTGCATATGATGCTGAGAACCTAGCCTAACATAGCCCTTAAAATAGAAGTATTTATCCTTTCATTTTTAAATTGGATTTTTCTACTTGATATTTTTTCTAAATATTCATTAACATGCACATTTTAGCATTATGTTCATTTAAAATTTTTATACCTTTAACATATCACTGCTTTTTATAAAATGTATTTACAGTACTAGATTGCTTTCATAAATGTTAAGTGAAAAGTAAATTCATTTAAAATAATGTATTCGCTTTTAGAGTTTTGCTTTTTTTGTTTTGTTTTGTTTTTTCCTGTATTTTTCATACATAAACCACTGGATATCACATAGGTAGATCTTCCATAATTATTTAGTCATTTGTGTGTGTGTGTGTGTGTGTATGTGCACACTCTAGAGATGATTTGAAGTATGTGAAGATATATATCAGTTGTATGCAAATACTGCACCATTTTATATAAGGGACTTACCTACATTTAATGTCATTTTTCACAGAAATAGAAAACAATTCTAAAATTCATATGGAAACGTGCGGCGCGCACACACACACACACACAGACACACACACCAACCACCATGACCCATACCAGAATGGCTGTTATCAAAAAGAGAACAACAACAAAATGTTAGGTGCTGATGAGGCTATTTAATAGAGGGGCTTTTGTATGCTGATGGTGGGAATGTAAATTAGTAAGCCATTATGGAAAACCATATGGAAGTTCCTCAAAATGGAACAACATATGTTCCAGCAATCCCACTACTGGGTATGTATCCAAAGAGATTGAAATCCATACTCATTTACATTCTCACCAATAATGTACAAGGGTCCCTTTGCTTAACATGGGATGCTGAAAAATTCTTAGAAATTTTTACTTTCCCCTAGTTCCAGGGCTGTAGGGCACTTGATTTTTGTTCTCAATTATCTCACATTTTCAGGTAAACCTCATCTTGATCTTTACCTCCTCTCTCTTTCTGAAGTTCTGCCGTGTGCCTTGAAGTCCTCTTTACCCTTTCATTCACAATTCTATAATTCTGCCTATGTGACCTGACCATATATACTCTCTAATCTTTGTATTGTATAAACTACTCTATAAATTTATTTAAGAAAAATAAATATTAAATTTAGTTCCTCAATACACATCTAAACTTATCTTTGACATTGAATGTTCATTTTGCTTTTGGAAATTGTATACGTTTATATAGATGTGTACATAGTCTTATACATACATATTTGCAGTATAATTATATTAAAATACAACAATATTATAATGTTCTTACCTCCTAACTTTTTTCTAATGAAGTTATTACCAATAACTGATAGACTTTAAAATATGCAATATATCAAAATCCTTTAGAACCAATAAGCAAGAATAAATAAATACCTCATACTTTAAAGAAAACTAAAGTCTTTAAGCTAAGTACATAGCTTTATTTTATCAGTTATAGCCTAAAGCCACTTTTAAAAACCATTTTTAATTAATCAGATAGTTTCTCAAACTTAGGAGCAATTTTGTTATCTTAAGAAAAAAGGACCGGGGATGTAGCTCAGTAATAGCATATGTGAGACCATGGGGTTGATCCCCCGCACTGCAAATAAAAAAAGTTTAAGCAATAAGACTCTTATATACCTTTCTAATTCCACAGGTTGCTATCACATTCTGTCATATAAAGTAAGAAATACCCTATATATTGTTTGTTTCTTTTATTCATCTTTGTACTTGCTGGACTTTGCTTTTGATTTATGCCATGCTAGTACTAGATATGTGAGTCTGATAATGTCTTCCTTCCCATTGATAGAATATGTTATAGGAAATTTTTGTTATTTTAATACATATTGTATGTAGATCTTGAAACACAGCATATTTTTAAATGTTTGAAATGACTTCCTCATTTTTCTTTAGTTTTTACCAGATTCGTGCATATATGAAAATTCCACCAAGAATTCCCCACAGAGTAGAAGCCAGTTTATTGCAGACAACAGGTAAGTCAAGGAATATTTTCAAGTTAAAAAACAATTCTGGAATAATATTATAATGGTCAATAACTTTTCTTAAATATTCTCTTTTTATTATAAATATAAGATACCAAACAGTATCATTATGATATTCCTTGTAAGAAATATATTTTAAGACATCAGTAAAACAGATTTGATACCATGTGTTTTAGATTTCTTACCATGAATATGTGGAAGAGTGTATATGAAAGCTGAATGAAAACATAGGTAGTAGTATCAGTATATCATGTGAGTTAGAATTTTAAAAGATAAGACAATATGCACATGTAATTTCACCTAAATTTATAAATACATTTTATGGTTAAATTTGATCATGTGCATTTCAAGAGCATTGTGTTAACCACAGTTCTTTCTGGATTAGCAAATCTAATTAGAAAAAAACCAGAAGGCAGAGTAGGAAGATATAAAATAAACATGTTATTACAGCTCATATTTGTTAACTTCTTTGGAGAGTCATCAGTATTTAAGTGTTTAAGCTAAAACTAGTGACCCTCACATAATCTGTGGCCATTTTTTAGTTCCCCAATACGGGATGCAGATTGAGCTTCCCTATTCTAAAAAACAAAATCCTAAGTGCTCTAAAATATGAAACATTTTGTGTACTAATGTGACCCCATAAGCAGATGTTTTCACACTTGACCTGAAGTGACAGATGGCATGCAGCCAGAATGGAGTTGCACTAAATATATTGTGTAAAATTATCTTCTGACCATGTGTATAAGGTATATATGAAGTATAAGTGAATTTTGTGGGGTTTTTTGGGTCTTATCCCCAAGGTATCTCATTATGTCTTTGCAGATATTCTACACTCTGAAAAAGTTTGAAATTCAAAACACTTCTTGTTCCCAAGCATTTTAGATAAAGGACACTAAATCTGCATGCTGTTTTAGTTCCTATAGTTAATGAAACATTGTAAAGAGTTGCTATGTACACCTGATGTTTTAGTTATCAAATATTTTTCTGCTGTGACTAAATGATCTGACCAGAACAATTTTAAAGGAGGAAAAGTTTATTTGAGGGCTCACAGTTTCAGAGGTCTCAATCCATAGACAGCCGGCTCCATTCCTCTGGGCTCAAGGTGAGGCTGAACATCATGGCAGAAAAGTGTGGCAGAGGTAAGCAGCTCACATCATCAGGAAGCAGAGATGGAGTCTCTACTCTCCATATACAAAATATATACCCCAAAGCCACGCCTCAATTCCAGTCTCTTCCAGCCACACCCTACTACTTCAGTTACCACTCAGTTAATCCCTATCAGGGATTAAATCACTGATTGGGTTAAGACTTGTACAACCCTATCATTTCTCCTCTGAACCTTCTTGTATTGTCTCACATGTGAGCTTTTGGGGGACACCTTATATCCAAACCATAACACCTTATATTATTAGTTTTCAAAGCATTATAAAAATAATGCACACCTATCATTAAATCTATGCTGAGCATGATTCAGTCAATCTTTAAAATTTAATGTTTGCTGGAATGATTTTTTTTATTATTCTATGCATATTAAAATGCTTGGAAATGCTAAATTTTGATAAATCAGACATAGTGGAGAGTTTATGCTTTCTGAAGACTATCAAAATATTTGCTCAAGAAAGTCTGTTGCTTATAATCAAAAAATATAAGAAAGATAACATTCTCATCAAGAAGGGGAAAAATTTTCTTCTTGGCTTGGCATATAAATGTTTTATCTTATTGTCATAATAAACCGTTTTTTTAAGTCTACTGTCAAGAAACACAAAGGTAATAACTGTTTGAGATACAGATTTGGCACTCTACTTGGATCTTTAAATCTAGTAGATGAAATTCTTGGCTCCATTTTTATCTCCTGAAGTTGCCAGTTGAAAAAAAAGAAAAATCTTATTTTTTGAGATATTTTTAAAGATGGCAAGATATATGACATAAATTCAAGAAGGTTAAGTAGGTTAACTACTTTTTGGAGGGGGGGGGGGCGTTGAACCCAGGGCCTTACACATACCAGGTGAGCACCCTGCCACTAAGCAAAATCCCCTACCTAGGTTAATTACCCAGTAATAAATTTACTAACTAGAATCCATTTCTTCTTTATTATCATAAAGTTTCAAGAGAAATAAAGTCAAACCTGTGAATACTAATTCTAGACAACTTGAAGGTTTTCTCACATGAGGACCTGAGAGATTTTTTGAGATTGAACTAATAATCTGTACTAAAATTAGTTTTATTGTATTTTGGTTCATTTTCATTTAGAATGAAAAAATAATAATATTGCTTTTTGAATGTTTGGTGTGCAGTTACTTAGTTAATTGAGAAAAAGTTTATTCAAGGAAAAAAAAGAGATAAGAATTCTAGAGGAAAAAATGGGGAAATAACATGTATAAAGACCTGATAAATTGTAAATTCTTAGCAAATGACTAACTAAAGGCAAAAGGAAATATACCAGAAAGAGGGTGGGGAGCTTACTTTCTAATTTCAGTTACTATGTAGTTTTACCTGCTGCAAACCCAAGTAACTCTTTTTAACATTAAGTATGATTTCTTTGTTCTTTCATTACTTTTCAATACAAGTAGATTTCATATTTATAAGACTAAGAAATTCTCTATTACAACTTGTGTTAATCAACTTTTTGTCACTATGACCAAAATATCTGATAATAACAATTTAGTGGAGGAAAGATTATTTTGGCTCATGATTTCAAAGGATTCAGTTGTTGTTGGATATTTCTCTAAGAAATATGGTGGAGGGGCATGGCAAAGGAAAGCTGCTTAGTTCCTGGAAGCTATGCAGCAAGAGGGAGATGATGCCTGAGAGAAAATAAATCATTCCGGGGCATGCCGTAGTAATCCACTTCCCCCTAGGACCCACCTCTCAGTAGTCTATTCAGCTATCAGTGGATTAATCCATTTGATCCATTTGGTGGATTAATCCACTGATGAATTCAGAGCTCTCATGATCCAATCACCTAAAAGCCCGACCTGTGAACCTTGCTGCTTTGGGGACCATGCTTTCCATATGAGACTGGGAGACATTCAATATACAAACTAAAATACAACTGAAACATTTAATTGTTAATTTTATCATTTAGTGCCTGTTTTATTCATAGAATTATTTCTGCCTTATTTTTCTCAGATTCTAAGTGACTCACTCAGAGGACTGGAAATTTTAGCTAGGCTTGGTGTTGCACTGTAATTTCAAGAAAGATTGTTGATGTCAAAATTAATAACCATATGATTAATGACAGATGGACAGAAGTAACATTTGAAAGTTTAATCTTGTCAGATACTTAGGTTGGTGTAGAAGATAGAATTAAATGTCACATTAAGTTCATTTGGTTGAATATGAGAACCAAGTATGAAGTAATAAAGAATATGAAGTAAATACAACTATTTACTTCATGGTAATTTTTAACTTCTCTTTTCTTGACAAGTTATCCTGACCTAAACTTTATGGAAACATTTTCTCTAGCCCCGCTTCTTGATTTGTGTTTTGAGAGTAAGGAAGGGCATCATAAATAAATAATCAAATGGCTTAGCAGCAACCATGATTGAAATATGGATGACCTGTTAGTTTACTAGTATGTGAAAAGGAAATATTTTAAAAAAAAAAAAAAAGCTTATGGAAACACCAGTCTATAAAAGAAGCCTGGTTTTAGAAATTAATTTTAGTAATATATAATTTTAGCTTGTATGTAGAAATATTAACTGTAGGTTTGTTTTTATAGCATTATACCAGAAAAACTTTAAGAGATTGCATGCTTTTATTAAAATTGTAGCAGCCAAAATAGTTACACAATAACTAGATTGTGAACAGGATGAAAATATATATATATATATTAAAATCTCTTTTGAACATTCTCCTCATTCTTTGTCAAAATAACAAAATTTAATCTGTCATATCTGAAATATAAGACCAAATGTGACTTTTCAAGATCTTTTTATTCCAAATATGTTGATATGTTTTACTTTTAAATCTCCAATTTAGAGTATCTTGTTTTTCCTGATAGCAAGAGATAATAGAGTAACATCTGCAGAGCTATACAAATAGTGACCCTGAACAAATTGTAAGACATAGTATTTTTCCCCAGCCAAGACCATTTCCAGCATGATTACTTTATCTTTTATGTGTATGTAGATTCCACAGATTTTCAGTCTTATTTCACCTCTGGATGCCTCTATGGTAAGGTAAATCTGAAAAGATATTAGGTATTCCCTGCCACTGTACCCAGAAGATCCCTTATCATGTCAAGTGTTAAATTAATATGAAAATCATAGAGGACAGTTGTTGATGGAGTGCGTGGCATCATAGTAAGAGGCTCACGAGTGTTGATTAGATCCAAAATAATGTTGATATGTCATAATGAATTTCCTCACCAGCACCCTAAAGAATAAGAATGAAGACACTATTTTTTACAGACTTTAAAATATTGTTTCTTTCTCATTGTCCTTCTACCCTTAAGATTTGTTCTGTTTTTTAAAAGTATAGTTTCTAGACTGTGAATCTTAATATTAGTAAATTTAAGAAAAGGTATCTTTTCAAAAGTGTTTTTTCTCCAGAAATTCTCCGTACATAGCTTTCTTTTATTAAATACATTGATTTCTAGCCTCATCCTTGATAACAAAAATACCTTTATGTACTCTTTATCTCTTTATCTTTTGTGTTAATTTTCTTTTACTTGTTATTTAAAAATTCTTTTTTCTTCTGAGTGTTTGGATTTTCTCTCTGCTTTTTATTACCTATCCTATTTTTCTTCTAACTTTGATTTGTACTTTCATCTCAAAATCTTTTCCATGTAGTACTCTATTTTACCATAATTCCTACACCTTTAAAATATTTCTGGAAATCTTTTAGGAAAAAGAAAAAATGGTATTGTTTTCTGTCTGTGAGTTGCAGTTGGACACGTTGGATGACATGGGTATTACATGGTATTTTACAGCTTACTGCTGTATGTTTAAATTATTTCCAGCACAAGATTATGCTAACAGTGAGAGGTCTGGATCAGGAAATAACTGTCATCTGCAATGACATCAGTAATGAAAGGCAATGAAAATTTATAGGGCTTTTGAAATTGATTAATAAGAAAGCTTTCATGGACTTTGACAACAGAGAAGTCATTGCTGTTTTTAAGAAGCTCTTTCAGTTTGAAATGTTATACAGTTTCCATTAAAAGTTCAAATAATAACTTCCAATTTCTAGTACTGATATTTTAAAATTAAATGTATTTTGTTTTGTATGATTTTTCAATCTTTCCATCTTTTTTCTGAAAATAATTTTATATCTAAATATAGGCAAATGGTTAAAAGATCAGTTAATCTAGAAAACTATACAAAACCATAGTTCATTTCTCTAAATGCAATCACTTTTAACTATTTCTCTAGTTCTGATGGCTACCTCTATATAGACATTGTAAATAGACTTATTTGAGATAAAAGTCAGTTTATCTTATTTATACCACTTCCTCTCTTTCTCACCCTCTACCTTTTATTTTTTTATTTTAGTTTTTTTTTTTTTCAGTTTTCAACGTGTCAATAGACCTTTATTATTTATTTATTTATATATGGTGCTGAGAATTGAACCCAGTGCCTCTTGCATGCTAGGCAAGCGCTCTGCCCACCCTCTGCCTTTAAAGAGATAATGTTACTCCCTTTCTCTGACCATCTCTGTAATTTCAAGTAATACATTTTAAGCTATTTGTCCTATTTTAGCAATGACAACAGACCCCTCATTTTCTGATAAGTATATAGGAAGTCTTATGTCAAATTTTTCCTCTCCCCACCTTCCAGCCTCTTCCTAGTTCATATCCTGCTTTGCAACTCTTCATTAACATTCCAAAGGTTGGCCTGGCATGATGGCACACGCCTGTAATCCCAGTGTTTTAGTTGGGAGGCTGAAGCAAGGAGGGTTGGGAGTTCAAAGCCAGTCTCAGTAATTTGGCAAGGCCCTAAGTGCTTTAAATAAAATACAGAAACAGGCGGAGGATGTGGCTCAGTGGTTGAGTACCCTTGGGTTCAATCCACAGTACCAATAAAAAAGATTCCAAAGGTTGAAAACAAGTAAACAATCTTTGCATTTTTGTGTGGGAACATAGAGGGAAATAGGTGTATTCAATTAAAATGAATAGTCAGCATAAAGAAGGATGACCTCAAGTTTCTAGAAAGACAGGAAAGGTCTAGTTATTTATATATATATATATATATATATATATATATATATATATATGTATGTTTTTTACATATATATTTATTTTTATATTATATTTTTGTTATAGTTATTTATATGTATTATTTATTTTATATATATGTGTATATAAAACTTTTGATTTAGACTTGCAGTTCTGATGTAGTTCACAAAGTAATGACTTGGAATGGGGAAACCAGCTTCTTTCATGCTCCCTGGAAGAATTAACATAACCTCTCTGAGCTTCAGTTTCTCATTGGTGAAATATATCATTTTGCTTCACAGAATTATCATGCATTAAATCAGTGAAAGTATCTATCAAACTTGTAAGAGACTATACATAGGCAGAGTATTATTGGACTTCTAGAACTTTAAGAAAGAATGGATTTTGACTTACCATTATTTGTATCATTTCATGTTGGAAATAACTGAAACTTAGTATAATGTTAATTTCTATTATGCCACATAGTAATTAAGTACATAGGTTGTTAATGATTAAATTTAATATTGTTAAGTCAGTAAAGCCATTTCTGAGATTTAAAAGCTTGAACTAGGATAACCAAGGGAATGAAGGAAGGACTGAAGAGATGAAGAGATCTTACAATTGACCTTTTAATTTATAAAATATCAAGGAAATCTGGATACCTGGGCTTGTGTTTCTAGTCTTACAAAACTTGCTTACACTGTAGAAAATGTTTTAATTTGGACAAAACCAGTTTCAAGAATTGAACTTTTATAACCACATAGCTACCACTCATATAAGCTATCTGGGCATAAAAGCACATTGTTCAGTTTCGCTAACCTTCTTCCCTAGTCAGTAAAATAGATATAATAATCCCTCTCTCACCATGTGTTTTTGATAATTAAATTAGAAATTAAGTAAGGAGACCTAGTACAGTGCTCAATGAATATTGGTTCCCTTTGTTTTGCCCTCCCTTTCTGACTCAAATTTGCCCAGATGTTAAAAAGCTGAAGTAGAGTAGACTCTAGGATCTCAGAAAAGCTTGATTTAAGGCAGAACAGACTATGAGAGAAGGAGCCTTCTTGGTTTGTAAGATTTAGCCTTTTTGTAAGCAGGATAGCTGATTAATATGGTTTAATATTTATATATTTCCATTGGGCCTTTTCTTCCCCATGAGATGGTTATTCCCTATTAGTTTAGCAGTTCTATGATATAAATAAGAGAACCCATATGTTCGAACTAGTTTTATCAATGTGACATAGAGAGCCACATGCAGGTTTTGGAGTAAACAGCTGTGGCATTTGCTTCCTAGACAGTTTAAGTTATCAGAACCTTGGAGTCTGTAAAATAGATAAATTAATCCCTGCAGCAAAGGGTTACCAAGAGGATTTATAGTAATATCTGTAAAGCACAGTGCCCAGTACACGGTAAGTATTGGGTATGTGGTACTTTATAGTAGTGAAATTGCCACTTATGAGGAGAAAGAAGGGAAAATTGTACAAAATTTCAAAAAATAATGTGGGGAAGGTCTTTCTACTAAAAATGTACTGTTTTGAAAGAAGCTTTTCAGCTGGATAAATCTTTAGATTACTAAGAAATCAATCTGAATTGATCAAAAGAGAAATTTCCAATTATTTGTATTTGACCATGGTTTTTCCTAAATACCTAACCCAGCTTTTTATACAGGTGATAACTGTTTAAATTTTTTTTTTTTTTAATATCAAGGAAAAAACGAAGGCTAGAAATAAGGTTGTCTAATTGCTTTGTTTTGGCAGTGGGTTATTTGGCCACTTGAAATAAAGCTTCAAATATTTTGAACTGCTGCAAACAGAACCATGTCTTTCTCCCCTTTTTTTCTCCTTGAGCTTTACCCAGGGACCAGTTTTTGAGGGCATTCTTTTTCTTTTTTGTTTTGAGACAGGACTTCACTGAGTTGCTGAGGCTTACAATCGTCCTGCATCAGTTTTCTGAACTCCTGGGATTACAGGCATGTGCCACAGCACCTGGCTTCAGGGCCTTCTAACATGTTGGGATAGTTCTGCTGAATTGTTAAGATTTTTCATGATTAACTCTAGACTACCTGTGTAATTTTATTTCCCAAGATTCTCCATGTGAATTCTATGGAACCACTTCCAGTTTTTCAAATTTGATGGGTTCTAACTTCATATACTACTGTGCATGCTCTCCCCCCTTATTACTTCCTTTTTAAAACCACAGATAACTTTCCTAGGCAAGCAAAAGTTTCCTCTGCCATGTGGTTATTATACTTTCTGTATGCTTCTTTTTGCTCTTACCATGTTATAAAAATTTCTCAGAAATGTAATTCTAAAACAGTTAAGAAAGCACATTAAAGAACAGTGTGGCAATCAAGTGCAAAAAAAATAGTTAACTGGATACAATTCATATTATGTCACTAATCTGTTACTGTTATAGGTAACCAAATAATCAAATAGCCATTAATTTTGTCTTAAGTTATAAAGTTTTATCTTTCAGTAAAATTTGCATGGATTATGAAACTTTAATTTCTTTGGCATTACAAGTCTCTATTTTGCTTTCCCCAGATTCAACAGCTTCATTCTGTCATTGTCATTATCTTTTTACCTGGCTTAAAGAGATGGAGATAATTACATTGCCATTTGCTTTGGCTTTCTGAAATAGGGAGTTAAGAGATTATCACATCGTACTGAAATTATTTGCTTGAATGTTTCTATCCAAACTAGACTGAGAACTCTGAAAACATGCACTGTTCTTATTTATGTTCATGTGTCCTGGTTACTAATACTTCAGACTTAATTATGTTTGAATGACTGCTCACTTGTTCACAAAATAAATAAGAAATACCAAGGCTAGCTATTTAACAAAAGAAAATGGACATGCAGAAAGATAGTGATAAAAATAAGATCTAAAAAATATATTTCTAGGCTTCCAATGATGCTGTCCTAAAATTGTAGCTCTGAATGTATGTGTTAGCAGATAACTGATAGGCAGAATGAAAATAGTCATTTGAACAAGGAAATAGGGCACTAAATTAAGAAGTTAGATGAAAGTTAATTTATTCAGTAAATACATTAGTACCAGTTATGTGTGAGACATAGCACTTATTCCTAAATTAAAGCAATAAAAAGACAAATATGGTTCCTAATTTCATGGAGGATTATCATCTAGCAAATATTAAAAACAAAGACAGTTTCAGATTCAAGGCAATAAATAGAGTACATACAGATTTGAATGTTATTTCATTTATTTATTTATTTATTTATTTATTTTTACAGACTGCATTTTGTTTTTTTGTTTTTTTTAATTTATTTTTTTTATTTACTTATTGATTCATTGAACACAAATGG
>JAJEJO010001033.1:319409-333288 GCA_020662805.1 Glaucomys volans | reverse complement strand
CCTCTATGCTAGCTATCTTTCCTCCATTCTTGCCATCTTTCCCCCCCACATTATGCATCATCATTCATATATCAGAGAGACCATTCGGCTTTTGGATTTTTGGGATTGGCTGATCTCACTTAGCATAAGAGTTTCCAACATCATCCATTTACCTACAAATGCCATAATTTTATTCTTCTTTATGGCTGAGTAATATTCCATTGTGTATATATACCACAGTTTCTTTATCCATTCATCTACTGAAGGGCATCTAGGTTGATTCCATAATCTAGCTATTGTGAATTGAGCAGCTATGAACATTGATGTGGCTGCATCACTGAGGCAATCTGATTTTAAGTCCTTTGGGTATAAGCCAAGGAGTGGGATAGCAGGGTCAAATGGTGGATCCATTCATTATACTTCTAAGACCCTTTGGTAATAGCAATGTAGAAGTACAACAGAAGTCGAGTAGAATCATGGTTACCAGTACTAATTATTCTGATTTATTATTGTACATTATAAACATCCATTGAATTATCACACTGTACCCCATCGATGTGCACAATTAATAATTAAAAAAATAATTTTTAAAAATGTGATAAATCAAACGCCCATTCATAATTAAAAAACAAATACAAAACAACTAATTGAAGGGACCTTCTGAGACCTGCTCAAGGACATGTATGAAAAACTTAAAATTAATGTTCTAACTTATTGATGAAAAGACTTTGTGCTTTAACTGTAAATTTGGGTAAAGCACAAGAAAACAAGAAATGTTCATTTTAACACTCTATTCAACATTATATTAGAAGTACTAGCCAGAGAAATGATACAATAATAACAATAATAAAGCATGAGAACTTGAGTCTATATGATACATTAATAAATGATACATTTAATAAAATGATATTTTATTAAGAAATAAAATAAAACCCTCTAGTTTAGAAAAACATAAAAGTAATGGTTGCCAGAGGCTGGAGAGAGGAATAAGGAGAGATTGATTAATAGGTACAAGGTATAGATAGATAAGAGTGGTGAGTTCTGGTGTTCTGTTGCACAGTAGTGTGACAAACATAGTAATGTATATTTCAAAATAGTTATAAGAGAAGATTTTGAGTACTTCACTAAAAGAAACCATAAATGTTCAAGGTGGCAGAAATGCTAAGTACCCAGATTTGATTATATATAATGTATACATGTATTAATTTACCAGATCGTACCCTATCAATGTACAATTATTATGCACCAGTTAAAAATAAAAGTTTTTTAAAAAGGAATAGCAAAAATGTTTCAATAAAGTATAGAAAACAAGTAGAAGCTGAACTACCTTTTGGGACACGTGTTCCTCCCCCGCTTGATTCTGAGAGGTTTCAAGCTTAAAGTCAGGCAGAGATAGCAGATTACGGGAAATGAGAAGTGGGCCTAAAAATGAGGATAAGTTAAATGCCTGTGATTGAGTCAACTATGATAGCTGGGCATCACAGCCACGAATGTACAGTATCGGGAAGATTGCTATTCTCTATAGGCCCAAAACCTTGGGCTTTTCTTTAAATAAATTCCCATGAGGCATTAGCATTATAGACTCAAGTTCTCATTCTTTATTGTTATTATTGTGGTAAAATAAAAAACATAACATAAAATCTATCCTCTTAAATTTTAAGTATACAGCATAGTATTGTTAATTCTATACATACTATTATACAGCGGGCTCTAGAGCTTTTTGTCTTGTGTAACAAACTCTATACCACTGAACAGCAACTTTCCTTTTCCCCTACCCCAGCCCCTGGCAGCCACCATTCTGCTTTTTGCTTCTTTGTGTTTGAGTGCTTTATATACCTTCTAAGTGGAATTCTGCAATATTTGTACTTTAATTGGCTTATTTCCCTTAGCATAATGTTCTTAAGATTCATCTGTGTTGTAGCATAAGACAGGGTTTCCTTTTTTAATATTGAATAATATTCATCTTGTGTGTGTGTGTGTGTGACATTTTCTTTATCCATTCATCTGTAGGTAAGCATTTAGATTGTTTATGCCTCTTGTACAGAATGTTTGAATGAACTTGGGAGTGCAAATACCTCTTTGAGATACTGTTTTTAATTCTTTAGGATAAATACCCAGAAGTGGAATTTCTGGGTCTTATGGTGGTTCTATTTTTAATTTTTTGAGAAACCTCATAATATTTTCCACTGTTGGGTTATACTTTCTCTACATACATAGTGCTAACCATGTTCAATAAGTAATAAAATAAGGAATATATGAGACATGAACCTTGCTGTCAAGAAATGTCTATTCTTTTCAGATTTGGTGGCTCACACCTATAATCCCAGCTACCTGTGAGGCCAAGGCAGGATGTTGGCAAGTTCAAGCCCCACCTGGGCAACTTAAGGACACCCCATCTCAAAAATAAAACAAAAGCGCTGGTGATAGAGCTCAGAGGTAGAACACTCCTGGAGTCAGTCGCCAGGACTATGAGGAGAAAACTTCTCTTCCTTCTTCCTGAAACGTTCTTCTTTTTTATCTTTATTTGACTAATCCTTTTTTATAGTGTTTCAACTCAGGTACTTACTGTCAACAGCCTTTTCTGGGTCCACAGAGTTCATTCTGGTATTACAAGAAGTTGTGTAGTATTCTAGCCTCTAACACTTGACGTAGGTATAATTTGCAGAATTAGATGAGGTCAGGTAAAGTAGTTTGTTTCGTTTAGTTGGATTCACTCCATTTAACTTAGGATAATGCTTGACACAGAGCAGTTTTTATTGTGAACTGTGTTACACATCATGAGGTTATATAATAACACTATTTCATTTAATAATGAATACCCAGGGATTTGACCCTTTAAGAAATATAATACTGCCAGTACCTCCAAATCCTCCTGACTTTCATGTTAATAATTCCTTTGCTTTCTCTAAGGTTTATCACCTATGAACGTATCCCAGTGAAATACCTGGTTGAGTGTGGCAAAACTGAATAGCTCACAAACCCAGTTGTGTAAGAAAGCTGTAATACTACTATTCTTTTAAAAAGGCTCAGTTTTAGTCAGCTTCTTTGCTGCTGTGACTAAAAGACCTGACAGGAACAATTTTAGAAAAGGAAAAGTTTATGTGGGGGCTCATGGTTTCAGAGGTCTCAGTCCATAGACAGCTAGCTCCATTCCTCCAGGCTGAAGATGTGGCAGAACATCATGGCAGAGGGATGTGGCTCACATGATGATCAAGAAGCAGAGAGGGAGCTCCACTCACCAGATAAAAGATATATACCCCAAAGGCATGCCCCACCCCCAGGGGCCCACCTCCTCCAGCCACACCTTACTTGCCTTTGGTCACCACTTAGTCAAGACTCTTATAACCCAATCATTTCTCCTCTAAACCTTCTTGCATTGTCTCTCACCTGAGCTTTTGGAGGACACTTCACATCCAAACCATAACAGGTTCCCAGAATAAGAAATCTGAACAGTTTCTGTGTTATAGTATGCTTCTATATATCATAAAGGTTTTAAGATCTCCTTTGAGGAACTTAGTGGGTAATGTAGAGCTCACCACATTAGGAGCTTCCAGCAAAGCTATAATGTGATAAAGTATTAGATATCCAACATATTGCATCTAAACTTACCATGGCCTTCCTCCAACTCTCAGGAGTATAACAAGGCAGAAAACTTATGTGAGGTGGAAAGAATACCCTAAGATGATGTAAGGCAATAGAACAGAAATATTAATGCACCCTCCTATAGTCCAAGTAATAAAAAGAATTTGTTCAAGTTTTAAAGTTTCCTTTAGGTTAAAAGATGGTACAGCAGAGATCGATCGAATGACAGACTTCAACATATCTGTCTTTTGAAGCACACTAATCCGATCTTACTTCAGATGTCTGACAGGCCTCAGTTCAATCATGAATAAATGGGAACTGATTGGTGATTCTGAGAACATATATGGGACTTAACTCTTTGATCTTCATTTTAGAGAGATGATAAGACATTTGATAAGTAATTTTTGAAGTCAGTATCAATATTTTCCATTGTTGGTCAAAGTCCCCATGTCAAGAACTATTGAGATCTGGGGTTATGGCTCAGTGGTGGGGTGGAGCACTTGCTAGCATGTGTGAGGCACTGGGTTCAATCCTCAGCACCACATAAAAATAAATACATAAAATAAAGGTATTGTGTCCATCTACAACTAAAAAGAAAAAAAAGGAAACTATTAAGATTTTACCTTGTACGTTGTTGAAAATCTTCCAGGGTTTCCCATGTTTCTTACATTTTGTGAGCAGAGACACTTGAAAGACTGTTAGAGACTAACAGAGTAAGCTTGTAGAGTTCACAACTTTGGAAGTTAATGTCTTAGTCTACAACATAGGGTACACTTTTCACGTCCAGTAAAATTATGATATTGTCACCCTCTGGTGCAAAGTTTAGACAGATGTTCTTATAGTTCCTCAGGAAAGATTGAAGTTTCCTAAAATTAGAGTTCCTTAGTTGTGACCAGCAACTCATTGCATGCATAATATCCACCTTTGTCTGCCTCCATGGCACTCCCGTAGGTCTTGGGGACATGGGCATAAGGTGAACTGATAAGGTTCATGTTGTTTGCTTTACTGTGAATAATGAAATATTTTTGTCTTTGACCTAAGAGTCTTCTGTCAGCATCTATGAAACTGGCTGGCTAGCTTGTTAGTTTGGTTGCACATTGGATAAAATTCTTGACAGTTCTTAAATTGTCAGAAAAGACTCTGTTTATCTCCTTTCTGGAAAGGAAGAATCTAGCTGCCAGCTTTCTAGGAGCACAATAGAGGAAGAAATCTGGGAATCTTTGCATTTAGCATATAATATGCCCATGCTCCTATAATTGTGCTCTCAGTTTCGCCAGGTGACTTTGAGTTCAGAGGGCATCTGTGTTATCCTCTCCAGAGAATAAACCTCTAGACTTAATAGGGTTGAAGGAGCAGCAACGTAATGGCATGCAATAGGGGAAGAAATCTATTCTGTTCTTTGCTGATAGGTTACCTTCTCAAGAAATCATTGCCTGACTTTTCCATTCATAATGTCTGTCTTGCTCATCCTTCTTTCTTCTCATTTTTTTCCATAGTAATTTTACGTTCATATTGTATCATTTATTGCTTTTTTAAAAATCTCTATTCCCCTCCCCCATTAGAATGTAAGCTTTATGAGGTCAGAAATTTTTAATTCTTTGATTTTATTATGTATCCTTAACACCTAGAAAGTACCTGGCACATATAGTTATTCCAGAAATATTTGCTAATTAGATAAGTGAATGAATGACTAAAAGGAATTTGCATGTTTATTGCCATTGTTGTTGGTTTGAGAATAAATTAAAATGCTTATTATCTTTAAGTCAGTGATGTGTCTTTTTAAAAGCTTTAATTATTGCTAGCAATTAGGTATATAGGTAGTTTTCACTGACAATTATTGTTGGTCATTCCAAAGCAATTTAGAATCATTTCTTATCTGACCTTACAATTCTATTTATTTATGTTTAAGTATTTCTGGCATTCTTACTCAACAAATATCAGATGTTTTATTGGTAGAGCCAGTGGAGTTTGCTGAAGAATTTGATGTGAGGCATGGAGAAAAGAGCATAATTAACAAAGATCACAGATCTAGTAAGGGGCAGAGCCAGATTTTACATCTAACCAGCCTGATTCTAAAGTCTGTTTTCTTAATCACTACTATGTTGTTTCTTGGTGAAGTGGGGTAGAGGGAAGCTAGCCAAAAAGACTGAAAAGTGTTAGCCTATGAAGTAGTTGTCCAAAAGGCCAAATTAAAGAAGTACTTCAAAAATGACAAAATATATAACTATGGTATATGCGAATTTTAAGTCAAGTAAATGAGGGCTGAGAATTTTCCATTGCATTTAGCAAAGCAGAAGTCATTAATGCTCCTGATAAAAGCAGTTAAATGGGTCAAAGTCTAGTTGAAGTGTGAATTATTGCCTCATTTACCTTTCAGATTAGGTTTAGTCATAGGACAGTTTTATAATGGTTATAATGTATTTATTCATTTTCATCACAGAAATTAGTAAACTTTAAGAAATGCTCTGATACTTCTGTGTAAAGTAATAATAACGGAGTAATCAAGTTTATAGTAGTCTAAAGGAAAAGTACTTATACTATTGTATTTTGTCTTTTACCTATCAATTACGTCTTATCTGTTTTAGGTGTGACTTTAGCCTTTCCAGCTTCAGTTCATGATTCTCTGATTTGCAGTAAAACATTTCAAATTCTGTACAAAAATGAAGAGGTCGTTTTAAATGACGTTATGCTCTTCAAAGTTAAAATGTTGTTGGATGAAAAAAAGGTAAACATCTCTTCACATATATGTAGATCCATATTTTTATGAAACCTTAAAGCATATTTCTTTTTTTAATGTCTATATTAAGGTATATTTCTAACTTTCTAAGGTATATTTCTAACTTTCTAAATATTCATAAAGCATCTCATAATTTGTCTTTAGATTGAAGAAACCCTTGAGGAAATGAATTTTCTATTATCCTTGGATCTACACTTCACAGATGGAGATTATTCGTAAGTAGGCTAGTCAAACAGTTAAAAATTCTTTAGGTACACTCATGACTGCTATTTATTAGATTTCCCATTTTCTTTTCAGAATTCAGCCTGTCCTTTCTTATTTATTTTGAAATACTTCAATTTTTTGAAAGAGTTGTGAGAGTGATTAGAACTGCTCTTTTGTGCTCAGGCTGATTTCTTGAACTCCAGGTAGCAAAATCAGATAAGATGAAAAAATTCAAGACTCTGGAAATTATGCTGTCAATATAATACCACTACCATGAGGCATTTAATTATAACTGAATTATCTACTATATCATTGGCAAGTCTTTCTTGGTAGTATGAATTATGCCTTCTTTAGGTGAGACTTTGTTTATATCTGAGAATTTTCAAGACTGATGACTCTTAGGCTTGACCATTGTTTCTGTCCTTTAGGAGTTTTAGGGCTAGATACCCTGAATTTGTCCACAGACCTGGACATCTGACCATATATTTTAGGGACAAATTGTGCTTCTAATCATTTAAAATAAGAATCAGAGCTCTATTTAACCATTTTATTTTTGGAGACCTGTTTTCCCTCCATTTCAAATGAAGTTTTAGAACTACTTCTTAAAAATTGTACATAAATTCAGACTTCATGTAGGATTGAGTAGTTACATTGTTGAAAGGACTCCTTTAGATTTCTTCTTCACTATCATAGAGCTGTAAGAATTTATTTGGCAACTACTGCTCCTCTGTGATGCTTGTTTATTATAAGAGTTTTGCAAGGCTTGTTTGTTTCTTTTAACCAAGTCAATTCTTTAAGTGGAGTAAGCCAAAATCAGTAGGTAGTTTATTAGTCATAAGTAGTTATAATGTATGTGCATTTTTGTAAAAGGTATGTTTGGATATAATTTTTATGACATTATTCCATATTTTTATATGTGTAGATGTAATGACAGACTAAATATGGTAAAAATCTCTTACTGAATATACAGTAACTTGCCATTTTTAGCAGCATTTAATACAGTAAAAATAATTTGAAGTATCTTTTGGGATTTTTATACTAGATTTTAACCTACGTTATATTGCAGTCTTATAATAAACAGTCCTCCCTATGGAATAAAATTTACTTTAAGATGAGATTAATTCCTGAAGTATAAAAAGGACTCATTTTATAGGGATAATTATAGCCCATATCATGGACTGATAGAGAATGGCAGGTAGAATCTGGCTACTTTCTTGGTATGTTTCATATAATTTCCTAATGCAAATTTGAGTCTTCTAACATTACTCTCATTCTGATTTTTTAAAAAATCATTAAGCAGGGGCTGGGGATGAGGCGTAGTGGTAGAGCATTTGCCTAGCATACTTAAAGCCTTGAGTTTGATCCCCAGCACTGTGAAAGAAAAACAGTAATTTAGCAAATGTTTTTAGTAGTTTAAGCTACCTTACAAACTATTAGCCTTTACTAAACATCTTTCCTAAATATTTATCTGCAAATGTGTTGCTTTTTATAGGGCAGGTGATCTGAACGCCTTGCAACTAATAAGTAGCCGAACATTGAAGCTGCACTTTAACCTCTACAGAGGACTTCATCATCATATTAATGTTATGTTTGATTATTTCCACCTTTCTGTTGTGTCTGTTACAGTCCATGCATCATTGGTTGCACTACACCAGCCGCTAATAAGGTAATTTTAACCATACCCTATCCTTAATAATGTAATATCTTTATTTTTATAATGAAAACATTTACTTTAATAAAGATAATAAAATGGTAAAGAATTTTTAAATTCATAGCTAGTAAGAAATACTTCTGCTGGGCACAGTGGTACATGTTGTAATCCCAGTGGCTGAGGAGGCTAAGGCAGGAGGATCACAAGTTCAAAGCCAGCTTCAGCAACGTAGCAAGGCTCTATGCAACTTAGTGAGACCCAGTCCCAAAATAAAAAACAAAAAGGGATAGGAATGTGACTCAGTGGTTAACTGCCCCTGAGTTCAATTCCTAGTACCATGGAAGAAAAAAAAAAAATTTCATTTTATACAAATGTAGTAAAATGATTAATTTAAAAGTGTGGAACCATTAGATTGATAGCATTTTTCTTACAGAAGTATGGAAAAACCTTTGTTCATCCCAAATGAGTTGATTAAGTGAAGGAATGCAATCCAGAAATAACCATATAATATTGTTTATTCTGTACCTGTTTTGTTTTTGTTTTTGTTTTTGTTTTTAATCTAATACTGTACTGTTATTACTTCTTTCCTGGGAAAATGTATAAATATTTTCTTAGTTTTCTTTGTTTCTTCTATGGATGGGCTAGTTTTATCTTCTTAATGCTGTAGCATTGTTAGTAATGTACAGTAATTGTTGCTTTCTAAATCACTAACCAATTCTATGGATTTTTACCTAGACTTTTTAAACTATATCATATAGTTTAGTGTGAGGATGTATAATTTTTCTGGATTGTAATAAATGTATTAGAATAATTTTTTTTCTAACCACTTCTGTGGTTTAATAGCAGTAATTTCTATGAAGAGACCTCAAGTGAATTTGATTTCTGAACTGTCTACCCTCTCTGACACAAATCTGATACTGACAGCTGTATTAGGGATGATGCCTAAGGGTAAGGTGATTTATCAGAAAGCTAAGTGGGTCAATTTGTAGAATTAGCCTCAGAATTTATAGAAGCCCAACACAATTAAACATATTAACCACAAATAACAGCCTCTTGTGGAATATCTTTTCATGTTTTTAAAAAACCATAATTGAGAATGTTTTCCATTGTATTGTATTTCCTTTTTTCTCTTACATGGAGATCATTTTCACCTATCTCCTTTGGGGTGCAGAGCCAAGAATAAGACTATTTTGACTTGGTTTGCCTTTGTATTCTATAATCAGATCTGTAACTGGTTGTTTTGCTATCTTTTTCTTACCTTTTAGGCCTTTGAGAGACTGTGCTCAGTTGCTATAGCTTTTTAAGCAAGAAAGTGCTTGTTATATGTAACTTTTTTATAAACTTCAAAAATTTTGGAAGCATTCCAAAATAGTTTAGTGTGTAATAACATTTCAACTAAAACTTCTTTGACAAGAAAGTAGTTTTTGCAAACTGTAAGTCAAGTAATGTAAGTTACTACTTTTATATGAATTACATGGCCAGGTTCTACTGCCAAAAGTTTGTTTATAAATTGTATTGCTATAGTTCTCTGAATCTCATTTTTGTAGCTTCAGTAAAATCCCTCATTAAACTGTTGTAACTTTTAAAAAAAAGAAACTTCCAAGACGATCTTTATAAAGCTGGCTTAGTTTTTCTCCTGAAAAAGTACAAACAGTTCAAAATTTAGCTCATGTTTTTAATGCTGCTTTTTAAGGCCCTAATTAAATTAAATCCTAGTAGTTAGTGTGCTTCCCCTGGTGATGCAGTAGTTTTGCACAGATTAGTAGGAGAAAAGGGTAGCTCATTTCCTCGAGACCGTCTCCTGGAAGAAGACATTTTTGGCTCAGAATTAGAAGCCTAGAGGCTTAACTGTTAGCTCTAGTTAGTAACTGGAAAAGAAAAACAAGGTGTCTATAACAGCTTAGGATGCTGTTCTTCACCTCCCTGCCTTGGAGCCTTAGGTCTACTCTCTTGCTGCTAGAACTTTGCCTTGAAAGCAGCAGCATTGTTCGCCTGCCTGTCCTTGCCTATAAGTGAGAAGATGGAACAGGTACACAAAGAAAGAGTAAGAAAAAGCTTTTGCTGGTGGTGTGCTGGTAAAGAGGTCATGCTATTGATTCTATGCTTCAAGTTTTTCCTGAAGTTTATTATAGATGATTTTTTTGCTCACTAAACAGATTAGAAAAAAATACTAGTTTGTAAATTTTCTTCTTAAAATGTTATTTTTACTTAAAATAATTTCTATGGTCAATGGACTATAAATGTTACATTAATTATTTAAAAGGGTTTAACATTTCTTTCTTTGTTTTTTAACATGACCTCTCTCTTATATTTGAATTTTTTAAAGTACCACCTTTTTTATGACTCTTCTGAAAAACATATTGTAGCAAGTAGAGTTTACTACTGATTTATGGATCTCTTTTTGGCAGGATATAGATAATTTATTTTTGTAAAGCAAATTGATTTTGCAGACAAAGGCTACTTTTACTTATGGCAAAACTGATTTATTTTTCTTTTTCTTCTTGCCAAACTACCAAACAGTTCAAATATTTTGACCTCCTTTATCTCAAATATAATTGTGTATGACATTTAAACAATCAAACAAATATACTTCTTATTCTGTGGAATTTATGAAATACTATTGTAATGTTAGTACTCACAGAAGCAGTTTATGTACTATGAGATTGAAGTGGTACTTTGAAGCTCTTAGAAAAATTATCTTAATAAAGTTCAAAGCATTTTGGTAATGAGAATTAAAGGAAGGAACCATCTTTTTTCCCCCCCCTGAAACAGAGGCATCAGGTAGCTTTAGTAATTTTTCTTTTTCTGTATTTAAGTGGGAACTCCTTATTTTTGTAAATAGCATACGTATTTGATTATTAACTTTTAAAACTGTGTGACTAGTGATCAGTATTTCCAAACCAAAGCTTGACTCTCATTTGTCACTTAGCTAACTCTAGGATTCTACACTTTTTCATTTTAGTATCTAAAGGAGCCCAAAGATAGACAGTTATGAAATACTTAGACTTACTTTTTTTTAACATTTATTGCGTTTTTTCATAATTTTTCAGATTATTAAAGGAAAATTAATTTTAAAGTACTTTAGAACTTACAATCTTACCCTTTGCTTTTCTATTCCTCTAATATTTTCTTTTGTAAATATCTAGATTGCACTAAAGTAGACTGTTAAAACAATAATAATGTAATGCTTATTTCTTCAGCTTTCCTCGCCCTGTGAAGACTACTTGGTTAAATAGAAATGCACCAGCACAAAACAAAGATTCTGTGATTCCTACTCTTGAAAGTGTGGTCTTTGGTATTAACTACACAAAACAGTTATCACCAGATGTAAGAATTATAAATCTTGTTTCCTTTTATTTTTCCTTTATCTTAAAAGAAATGTTTTAAACTATTTTATCTGTGAATATGTTATTTCTTTTGTTAATTATTCGAGCTCAACAACTTAGGTATCTAATTATACATAATTATAACAGATTGGTTAGTTCCAGTTATCTAGTATGAAAACTAACCTAAAGTTTCAAAATTTTACTAAATTTAATGAACCAGAGATCTTTGAGAACCAGTTACATTTTTTTAAGCTTGTGACTGTCAATTCCTGCTCCCTTAATAGAACTGGTTGAATCTTTCTAAAGGAGCCTTGAAAGAACAGTGTCCAGAGTTGAGACCCAACTTAGAGTAGTACACATATAGCTGTTACTATAAAAGGAAGAAGGACTTTTTACTATAAATGCAGATTGTCTGTCCCTCAATATAATATGAATTTCCTGTTACCAAAAATGATAATTTAATCTACTTGTTTATAAAAATTCATTATAATGATGTATGGTGGTACATGCTTGTAATCCCAGACACTCAGGAGGCTGAGGTAAGAAGTTCCGTGTCAGCCTTGGCAACTTAATGAGACCCTATCTCAAAATAAAAATTGTTTTAAAAGAGCAGTTTGGGATTTATCTAAGTGGTTCAGCACTCCTGAGTATAGTCCCCAGTACTATTTAAAAAAACAAAAACAAAAACAAAATTTACTCTAACTGAAATTACTGTGGTAACATTTTGTGTTTACTTTTATGAACAGCTCTCTAAACTATGTTGAATTTCTTATGTAATTGGCAAATGCTTAGTGTATCTTTTCCAGGTTTCAAGTAGAATATTTTTAGATTCTTGATTACTAATATTTTGTTTTCCAAATTTGTTCTTTGTTTAGGGTTGTAGCTTCATCATTGCAGAGTCTTTCCTACATCATGCCTATCATTTTCATTATACACTTTGTGCCACTTTGCTGCTAGCCTTCAAGGGATTGCACAGCTACTTCATTACGGTAACAGAAGAGATTCCCTCTTGTCAGAAACTAGAACTGGGTATGTTAAAAGTAGCTAGACCTGTCCTACAGTTCAAATCATTCTTTCACTCTTCTTTTGCTGATTAAGAGCTTTGCCTTAGTTTTTCTATACTAAAATTATACTATTTGTATGCTTCATTTTTCCTTCTCTCTCAATTCTCTTTTTCAACCCTTGTTAATCACTTTGTGTAATTTAAAATTCTTTGTTATAATATTGAGAAATAACTTCTCAATTAGTTTGTTTGAAGTGAGTCTTTTGATAAATATTTTTAAAGATCTTATGTCAATGTAATACTCCGTAAAATGTAATCAGAAATCATACTAGAAAGTAAAATAATTATCTCTAGAATTATAGGAAGGTGAATTCCAAATATATAACAGTCTAAGCAGATTGTGAGTACTTGGAATATTTTCATATGCATTTGATTTTACATTATCTCAGGTCTCTATTCCTTTTATATCACTTTAGGAAATAATAACATTACTCTCTATTTTAACATTTTGAAAATTATTTAAATCATTTTTAAAAAATCAAGCTTCAATTTTAATCTGAGTAGTATCGATATGTTACAGTACATAATAAAAATCATATTGGGTTGATTTTACGTAACATTTGTAGTTTTCAAAATGCTTTTATATACATCCTTTCACAGAAGATAATTTATTGGAATTAGCAAAGTGAGTTTTTTTCAGACTTTTTATGGCACTTATATAAGCTTTTATTTTCAAATACCTGCTCATAAAAGCACAATTATCTTTTCAGAATAAGTTATTTTTTAACATTATATATTTGAATAAATCAGGAAATTGCCTTTAAAATTTTACTTAATCTATATTCTTTATATGTATTTCTTTGTTCTTCTAGGATCTTGATATCGTAACAATATTGATGCATTCTCTAAAATGGTCACTATTACTGAACTAGTTTGTGGGTTTGAGAGCAATTAGACTATTTTTTTTAATTGTTTGGGGTTACAGAACAATTGCAAGGATTCATACTTATCCCACAATTCAGCCCTGAGAAAATGTCCAATGTTGTACCATTGCCTATCAAGGGATTACTCTAGTGATAGAATTAATTCCTTTATTTAATCAGTTCACTTTCTTCACTTAACTAGACACAGGTATTAACTGTTCAGATTGTTTGATTCAGTAATCCCAGTGTATATACATATATGCAAGCAAAAGGAAAATGTGCTTATTCTTTTTTGACCATGTGTTGTTCCTCAAAACAAAAGTGGTAGTGTGGAAAAGATGACCTTTGATCTTATTCTCTGAAATTCTCTCTTTTTTCCTTACTGTTTCATGTACTTTGACTTTCCTATTTCTCTTAGGAAAATTCCTTAGAAGACTCCTGCCTCAAATGTAAACTGTGTTAATTGTTTTTTTT